>BRZM01000131.1:255010-408359 GCA_033238685.1 Lates japonicus | reverse complement strand
GTCAACACAAAGCGCTGACTAGTTTGGTTTGCATCTGCTGTTCTCCTTTGAGCAGGTTTCAATCACTCAACTGAGTGAGAGTCAGCAGCTCAAACTGCAGGAATCAGACCCAGAGAGTTCAGACGATGCTGAACTGTAGATCAGTTAAAAGAGACTTAGAGTCGGCATTAAAGCCGAGTTCATCTCCAGGGAACTGACGCAAGATCAAGGGCCGAAACAGAGTTTCGGTGTTTGTTACAGTGACCTTTACTCAGAAGGAGAGGGCATCATAAATTAATATACACGGATTGGACTGTGTTTCAGTCAACAGATTATTGGTTTGTTGTTGTTTCTGTTCATGAAACGCAGGTACATCGACTCAAACTGTAGAGTTAATGAAACTGCCTCTGGCAGCAGAGGCGCTGCCACTGATGAAGTTGCTGCATTGCTTTGTCTTCTGATTAATGGGGTCAATCATTTGTCCACAGGCACAGGAGATTCTTGTCATTTCCTGGATCATCACAGACCTTGTTTTATTCAGCCCCACAGATATTCAGTTCACTGGTGGTAAAGGCAGAGTCTGTGAGAGGCTGGAACCATAATTTCTCTGCTGACCTGCATTTACATCTTTAATACTGGTGATCAAATTTTCTGTGATAATGCATTCAGCCATGTAATAAGAATATCTCTGTCCTTGCCTTCTTTTCCATCGTCATTCAAGTACCAACTGTCGCGGTATCCTGGGTGAACACAGAGATTTCCTCAGTAAAACCACAGCATATGCATAATCACTCTGCCCAGTGATCTCAGATGGAGCTCCAAATGGGGCGTCCTGTGCATGAATACACTGCTGCCTCCCTCTGTTAGTTTGTGTTGTTGTGCTGCACTACTTCCATAGCCGTGTTCTCTTTCGGTAAAATCTGTTTTGTCAGTGGGTCTGGCGTGATATGACAGTACTGCAGCAGCTGTGAGTGTTTTCACAGATATTAAAGGTCATGAGAGTGAAATGTGTGTGTGTGTGTGTGTGTGAGTGTGGTTACGGGGTAACTGTGGTGTGCTGTTTGGCCGACTTGGTGGCTGAGGAGTGACCCGTGCGGGGAGTGGCTGACATATTGCTTGTTAAACCCGGGAAAAAATCTGAGGAGGCGATCGCCAATCAGCTGGCCTGAAGAGGAGAGGAGGAGGGAAGGAAGGAGAGGAGGGAGGAAGGAAGGAGAGGAGGAAAGCGATAACAAGAGAACAAAGTAAGATTATCAGAGAGAGAGAAGGTCTGACTTTACGAGTTGTTTACAAGCTGATTCAGAAAACACACACAAACATAATTAAAGGAGCCACAGAGACACAGTGTTAACAGCTGTGTCAAAACAGCCCTGTGTGTGTGTGTGTGTGTCCAGTGTGTGTGTGTGTGTGTGTGTGTGTGTGTGGCTGGTTGTGTAATTGTGAGTGTTGACTCGACAGGAAACAATAATTAGCTAACGCACCCCGGGCAGAGAGAGAGAGAGAGAGAGAGAGAGAGAGAGAGAGAGGTGTGTGTGACACAGGATATATACACACCCTCTAATGTCAGACGACTACACAAACATGGATTACGACACACTCCACACACACACACACACACACACACACACACACACACACACACACACACACACACACCCTGAGTGAAGCCTCACCTGCCTGGACTTTACCTGTTCATTAAAGTCTTAACATGGTGAGGATGCAGCCCAGTCTTAATTAAAGCAGCCTGACACTGTGGGTCCTCACACAGACAACACTGAGACAAACCCCCACCACCACCACTGTGGAGCCAAACTGTTCCCATTAAAAGAAGCTGAATGAGCTGTGATTGGCTCCTGTTTGTTGTGTGATCACAGACGCACAGACAGCTCTCACTGGATCACTGTGACACTGAAGAGAGCTTAAAAACAGGAGGAATCTGAATGAAGTTTATTAGTGATAATGAACCTTTCTCATTCTGCTCAGTTACAACAAACCCTGGAGGAATCCAGAGCACAGAGGGGAACTACACAGTGTTAGTGTGGTGTTCCTAATAAAGTGATCACTGAGAGAGAAACTGGACTTTTAGACCTGATCCTCCACACTGCACCCACAATGACACGACTCAGCCTGCTCACAGTGATACAGCAGCTTCACAAACCACAACAGCAGCACAACACCAACACAACACACACCAACACAACACACAACACAACACCAACACACAACACCAACACACAACACACAACACCAACACACAACACAACACACAACACACAACACCAACACACAGCCCAACATTGTGCACCAACACACACAACACAACAGCCCAACACAACACCAACACACCACCACCACCTAACAACACAACCAACACACACAACACCAACACACAGCCATACAACACACAACACCAACACAACACACAACACAACACCAACACACAACCCAACACAACACACAACACCAACACACAGCCCAACACACAACACCAACACACAGCCCAACACACAACACCAACACACAACCCAACACCAACAAACACACACACAGGCACACACACTCTCCCAGTGTAACACTCACCCTGCCAATAGAAGCTGCCAGGTCCTCCCACCACCACTCTCTTGTTCTTCTGAAAAGGAAATCATGTCATTACTTCCATTTCTTATGCTCATTGTTTCCAGAGGCTGAATCCAGGTTACCTCAGGTTACTCTGACTTATAGAAAATCAACAGGCTGCAGCACAAAGTTTTAATGGTTCAGTCAAACTGAGAACATGTTTGTCTTCATCCTACAGAGTTTAATGAGGACAGGCATAACACTGTTAAACATTAATGTCCACACATGACGTGTGTGTGTGTAAAAATGTAAAAATACCAAGGCCAAAAAAGACATACAACAAAAAATATTTGACCAATTATCAGATCTAATTGTGAGTCAACCTGTTGCTCGGTTATTAACTCCAGACCACAGCTCTGCTCACAGTGCTGCAGAAAAAAGCTCTTTGAGTGAACACCCATGATAACACCAACAGATGGGTTTTTCTGGGTCAGTCTTGGTTCCCTACCTTGAGGAAGTCCACACTGAAGCCGGCCTGGCAGAAGCCCTGTCCCTCAGGTGAGTTGGCATCTGCACAGAGAAATCAAACATTTTATCATATTTAATGTAAATGTTTCAACTCGTCTATAGAAATCAACAAAGGTACAGTCACGTCTCAGAAGCCCGGCCTTTTCCTCTTATCGCTGAGCAGCTGAACAAACACAGATCACCACTGTGTTTTTATTGGTGATTTCTACAGTAGAATCCTTCACGGCTGCTCTGTGTTTTATTGTTCTGACTGTGGTTGAATCACCAGTTACCGAGTCCTGATCCAGGACGCAGCACTGCTGACCTCAGGGCTCCTGACTGACGGCGTCCAGTCCTCTACCCCGTGACAAGAAGGATCTCATATATCATTTCTTTATTATCTATTCTAAACTATTCCTTAGCAAGTGACAAACTGAACCGAGTGCTAACTGGTCTCCTGCTGGTAATACAGCACGAGACCTGAAAGGTTCTGGTGCAGATCTCGGCATGACACCGGTCCTTCTATCCCCTCGGTATTAGCCACCAAGAGGACGCTGCATCAGCTTCATCAGGCCACAGACACAAGAGTCCAGCTGACTTAACTTTATTAGTCACTGGATATTAGTCACCAGCTGCTTGCTAACGTTACAAGCTAGCTAACTTTACAGGCTGTGTGTGAGTGTATTAGTGTAGAGCTCTCTTATAGCTCTGTGTTTGGTCTCCTCCTCCTCCTGAGGGAAATCTCTGGCTCTTCAGCTGCTGAATGCTGCACTGTGTTCAGCAGCTGCTCTCTGACTGAGTCTGTCTGCTGTTTGCTGCTCAGCAGGTGGAGGACAGAGGCTGTGAGAGCTGTGAGAGTGAACCAGAGCAGTGAAGCTGCGGTCCAGACAGATGAACATCAACCACAACCAAGAGAGGTGAAACAGAAGAACAGCAACACACTGTTTCTCAGCCTGGTGTGAAGTTGCTCCTTAAACATGCAACAGCTTCATGATTCAGTGTTTATCACACATTATACAACAAGCAATCTGATTGGTCAACAAGACATTTAGAAAGTGCTCAAATCAGCATGACAGCACACCTTACTCATCACTAAAAATATTACTCCGCCATATACATTTTACTTTGTTGGTCATAGTTGTATAATCGCAACATTACACTCGAGGGTGTCCTGTAATGTCATTTGAGCAAAGCGCCTCGGCTTTCTCCATCAGCTGTGTCTGTGACACGGCGCTATAACTTAAAATTCATGTAAACGTTTGCGGTTGCAGAAGCTACATCTGTGTGAGTAAATAAATGCAGCATCTTTGTAATAACGTGGTTGATAAAAGTAAGCATTCATTTGTGCAGTAGGCTGTTGATTTAGTTCGGTAAAGTCCGAGACCTCGATTAAAGCATTAACGTCAGCTCAGAGTTCACTCATCTGGGACTAGAAAATCATTTCTGTTGCTAGGTCGTTACTAAGGGTCTGATTATTTGCCGTAGCGGTAAACTTGGTCCAGTCCACTGACGTGACTGATTGTGTTCCAGTTATTAGTCAGATCCCCTGTATTTCCATGGAAACGGGAAAAACACTCGCCAAAACCTTTTAATTTTGAGAGCAAATTGCTCCTCAACATGAACAGATTTTGATTATACATTTTACTTTGTTGGTAATAGTTGTATAATTGCAATATTAAACTCGAGGGTAACGTCATTTGAGCACGACAGTGATGTGGTCAAGGAAGCATCACTGAAGACGGTTAATAACTCTCGGTTAATATTGCATAATTAACTCTAGAGAAAAGAGCAAGCAGGACAGAGAGAGGAAAAGAACAGACTTGATCTGCAGGGCGAGTATTCCACCACGGTGCCTCCTTTCTTCAGGTAACACGTTCCCACCGGCTCTCGCTCAGAAACACCAAAGGTTGACCACTGGTACAGAGGAGCACAGGCCTGGAACACAAACACACTGCCTGAATACACAAACCACCACGACACTGCAGAGAAACACACTTCTTATCTTCCAAATACTGTAGATGATTCTGAAACTCAGTTTGTTCATGCAGTTCAACAAACATGCTTGTACTGATCGACCACCCAGCAGCTTTATGAACAACAGCTCAATGTAAAGGTGGATTAAAGCCTTTGTAAGCCTCTGGATTCTCTACCGTCTCTACAAATGTTACTGGAGTGAGACAGAATGATGGCTCTGCATCGATCATAAGGACTGATGCTATGAATGAAGTGAATTTCATTTAGCTTTTACAGTTACAGTTTTCCACAGCCGCACTACAGGAAAGGGCTGTTTAAAGGTTCATATTTGGTCTTAAAGCAACAAATTTCAACAAATCTTCCCTTAAAATCTCAGTTTCAAAATCATCTTGATGGTGCACTGACTTGTAACAGGGACAATGGAGCCTCTGTCACTCCCCCTCTATGTCGGGTGTTAAGAAGCTAGCTTTGCAATTCTTTCTTTCATTAATCAGCCCCTTCGATGACTTTTGTATGTGTTGCTTGAGTGATTGAAAGGCTTTGTTTTCTGTACATGAGCTGTTTGCATCTCGGGATATGCCGCTCCCATTACCTGTAACCGGTCGGACTAAGGGCCCAACAGAATTTACAGCACCAGTGTCCTGTAATTATCACCTGTGGCTGCAGAGGATGCTGCTGCTGCTAAGATAAAGTTACATAGTCCTGCTTTGAGGTTCAGGTTTAGGTTGGGTTTAGGGTAATTGTCGGGGTTAGGCATTTAGTTGTGTAGGTATGTGAATGCGAGTTCCTGTTAGGGGTTAGGGTTAGGTATCGAAAAACAAACGCGTGTGAGGAGTTTCTTACCAGGATGTGCTCTCCATCAGATCGTACCGAGGCACCGAACCACTGCTTGGATTTAAACTCCATCTGAGATCCTTGAGGATTCTTCCTGTCATCTGCAAAGAGCGACAGCACAGTTATTAACAGATTAAATGACAGAGATATCAGAGAACCTCAGTGGTCAAACAGCTCTGGTGACCGTCCTGAGCAGAACGACACTGCTTCAAGGTCTTTTATCTGTTTGACATAAGCCGGCCTGTGGTTGATACTTGAATCCAAGTGAACATTTGTGCAAAATTTGGAGAAATTCCCTCGAGGCGTTCCTCAGATATTGTGTTCAGGAGAATGGGGTGGACAACCTGGTAATGACTGTGGCCCACCCCACCCATATGATCCTCTGTTCTCATTGTTCCAAGGTCCAGACTTTCAATTATTTATTACTTTGTTGGTGTTTTATTCATGTTTAATCTTCTGTGTCCTTATTTTTATCCAGTTTTTATTGTTTTTATTTGACGGAATTATCAGACATGACCATTTATTGCAGTATTAACACAATTTTAACACAAAACTACAGACAAAATTTAAAGTATTGTCTGCAAAGAGGTTTGAATAATGTTAAATTAAACTGAAAATCCCTTCAGTCTTTTTAACACACAAATGACTTTAGAAAAAAAATACTCAAACTTTTGGTTCAGTTCATCTCTATCAAACCTATTCTTAACTTGACGAGGGGGGGGGCAGGTTCTTTGGACTCTACTGGACTATTTGTACTGAACCTTTCGACAACAAGGCAATAAAAAAAAACTGTACTCAAGAACAGTATTTGAGTAAATATACTTAGTTACTTTCCACCTTTGGAAACTGAACAGCTTTCTTCACAAGTTAGTTCTGTAACAGTTCTGTACAAATGTATACTTAGAGACAATGATAAAAACTACAGTTATGCACCGTGTACACTGTGTACATGTACAGGACTTTATATATATTCATACGACAGCAGCCAGGCCCGGCTCTCGGCCTGAATTCAGCTGACTCAAGTTATACTGAAACTCCGCAGAGCTCTGAGGAGTCCTACACAAGTCTGACACAATCTGTCGATAGATGAATATTTCAGCCTGGTCACAGACTGTGAGGAAATGTTTGGGATTTTCCCGTCAGGGTGGGAAACTCCAGCCGGCCAACAAATGTTGGCTGCGCCTGATTAATTTCCAACAGAACGTTTGGCTGATAAGGATCCTGGTGTCCATCAGACACACACTGTGGATACAGTACAAAAGGATCAGTAAATCCAATATTTTATCCCTAATCTGTAATTATGGTGGTGAACCAGCTACCCACAATGCCAGGGGTTTTCTGCCAGCTAGTTCCCACCTCAACAGCACTGTAACCATGACAACAGCCTTTTTGGTACATTCCTAAACCAAAAACATGAGTTTATGTCAACAGCCACATGGAGGAGTGAGTCAGGTAAAGCCTGAAGTTTCTTATGTTTTATATTGTGAAACAGCAAAGACCAGGACACAGATGTGTCGTGGTCAGAGAAGGAGAGCAGGTCATCACCCAGGTTTCTTATGATCTTGGTTGGGGATGAAGAGGAGATTTTGATGTTGTGATGGAAAGTCCTGTTTACACCACAACAGTTTTGCTAAAAACAGAAAAGTTTTTCCTTTGAGTTTTAAAAAAGTTCCACGTTCACACAACAGCGTTGTGCAAACGATCTTCGTTCACTCTGATCTGCAGAAAAAACTGTAAACGCAGTAGTATGCAACCAGGCCAGTAGGTGGCGATGTAACGTGATGAGTCTGCAGCACAAACACGGCTCGACAGTCAGCCATTGCTGTTGTTGCTGTTGTTCGTGCATGGCCGGTAGGCTGGAAATGTAACAGTGTTTTATTGCCAGTTTCTATAGCGGCAGTAAGGATGGTGTTTTCAAAAGATTACACCCTGAAACTCTGGAAAAGTTTGTGTTTTCAGGCCCCAAAACAGCGTTGTTGAGTGAATGAAAGACCTGACCACAGCAAAGGTTTACTGTTTAATACAAAAGCCAGTGTAGTGTAAACAGGACCTAAGAGTTCAGTCTGAAGGTCTTTTCACAAACAGCATGACGCAAATAAAGAAACTATGAGATACTCGCCCGTGAATATGCAGGAGCTGAAGCTCCACCACTGCCCGTTCTGGACGTATGTTAGGATGTTGGTGGGACAGTTTGAGGTCCTGCTGGGGAGACTAGCGCTGCATCTGAGGAGGCCAAGGACCAACTACAGGGATCCTCTGACCCAGATCAGCCTCTGTTAGTCTGTGTGATTGTGATGCCTTCATTCACAGTGCGAACACGAAAGACAAATCAACCTCCTTTCGAACAAAAGATTATGTAGCTGTTTTACTGTGTAATGTTCACATTCTGTGTGAAAGTACTCATGACAAAAACAGTTTAAAAAAATACACTGACGTGTAAATTATATATATAAAAATGCCCTCAGTGTGAAATGACCTTTAGGGAGGTTCAGTTGAAGTTGGTGTACCTTCATCCATGTGGATAAACCTCAATGCTAATTAGCACAAAGCACAAAGTTTAAGGTGATGGGAGCGTCATTAGTTCTGCAGGTGATTGGCCATAAAATAAAGTATTGGATGAGTTAAAATGTGACCTGATGATGGCGCTAGAGGACAAGTCAGAGGATCATCACAGTTTATCCTAAGCAGGGCTACAACTATCAACTATTTTCATTGATCAACCTACTACTGATTCATGTTAGTGATGTACAAAATGTATAAACTAAAGAAAAATGTCTGGCCAACAGAGACAGGACACACAATCACAACATGGTGCATCTCACTTATATTTATATCTTGTTTTCTGCTCACTTCCTGATAAATGTTTCCCAATAAAGTAGAAAAATCTATCCTTAAATCCTTCAAACATATAAATATCCAGTGGGGCAGCGTGAGCGGACGACTCACACTCCTGAAGGAAAATAAAAAACCCAGCAGGAACAAAAGCCTGTGGTGCATCATGGTTAGACAGTCAGACAAACACTGAGTCAGAGTCATACCACACACACACACACACACACACACACACACACACACACACACACACAGCAGAATTCAGAATTCCAGTTAATTCTGTTCTTTGGTCCAGTAACGCTTTAGCCAGCGATCACGTGGGTCAAATAACAACAACAAAGGTCTCTATTGTGGAGGAAAACACACACACACTGCACCATAACCAGGCCACTCACTCACTCTAACAGCATTACAGTCAGCAGAGCCTGCAGGGTCTCGGTGCCCTCAGAGTCTTGGCTCAGAGGCACTTCAGCAGCGCAGGGCAGCCAGCAGTTAGAGAGAGAAGTTAAACATCCTCCTCCTCCAGATTCACTGAAGCTCCAGGAGACTAATTCACCTTTTATGGGCACAATGGGCCTGAACAGGACCCGGCAGCTGAGACCAGGTCTGAGATCATCAGCTCCCAGATATCAATCAGGATCAGCCTCTCCTCTGCTGCAGCTGCTGATCTGTGCGGTGTTCACGTTGTATAGTTAAGAAAGTGGAGCAGGGTGTAACTGTGTAAGAGTGTGGTGTGTTTGTTACTTCCTACTTTCATGGCCGAGGTCTCCCACAGAATACCAACCAGGCTCAACACACACACACACACACACACACACACACACACACACACACACACACACACTGCTCTGTCTGCTGCTATTTACACTTCACTCCTCAGTCATTCAGCACCTCCTTCTTTTGTGCTACAAACATGTCTCTCTGAGATTCGTCTCCTGCAGTTTCTTCTGCCTTTTTATTGACAAGCGGAATCAGCACAGAAATGAACAGCTGGCTGCAGGCAGAGGGGAGTGTATGGTTTCTGAGTCTGAACCAGTTTACACATGATTTAGAAGTTAAAGTTATCATCATCCTCATTGGTCGTTGCCCCGAGCTGAAAACTGAAGTTACATCATATCATATTAATCTGGGTTTAAAACACCTGGTGATTTTCCCTTTTCTTAAAACATTTTTTGTAAAAGACAAAAGAAAAAAGACAAAAGACAAAAGAAACCATCAGGTTTCCAAACAGTGACACCCAGTGCAGCAGAGAGTGAATCATGTAAAGTGATGTGAAACTCTGAGGCTGCAGTGTTTCATTAGAGGATCAGACGTGTGTTGAAATAACACCTTTCATACAGTGTGCAGCCATAAATCTTAATCGTGAGGCAATACTGTCCACACCCAGACTGATAAAGCAGTGGGGCGGCTGCTGTTTGTAACAGGGTCATAAAGCTGCCACTGGGTGTATTCTTCTGATGGAAACAACAAGACAGGATGAAGTGTCCCAGTCTCAGACAATAACAGACAAGATGGAGGCAGAGGACATCACTTTTCTGTACAGCACGGCCTCTGACGACCCGATTCTATCAGTATTCTTCCTCACCCTCAGTCTAGTTTTACTTCCTCCACTGTGCCAGATAATGTAACTCACACAGGTTTATGTTACGATTTTCTCTCAGCCTGACAGACAGCTCTGAAGACTACAGTACCCATGAGCCTCAGCTATGGAGAGAAGCTGCAGAGTGTAACGTTTTCTTTCGGTCTGCAGCCGTTAGCAGTAGGGCTGAACGATTGGAAAAACATCTAATTGTGATTTTTCTGACAGATTTTAGATTGGCGATATGATTTTAACTTACTTTAACTCTCCATTGCTGCTGTCTGCAGGCAGCGCACCTTAAAAACACTCATTTACTTTGGTCTGACTTTCGGACGTTTTTGGGTCAGTGTCTATGATCTGCCATTTTCCTCACCACGAGCTTCAGTCGCTTTGACTTGGGACACTTCTGTTTGTATGTTGAGTATGACTGTCTGTCACACAGGGACAACGATGAGCATCAGTTGAAAACACAATCTCAGTAAGAAGTCGATAAATGGTTCAGATTAGCAGTGCTGATCATTTTAAGCACCATGTTTGGGTTCTTCCTGCTGAAACACAGTAAATGTTCCTCCCTCAGTTTTTAACCTCTGACTTTTAATCAAAGAACCAGATGTTTTTTAACACAAACCTGCCCCAGATATTCTCAATGTCTGATCATGGATCCATACCAACTTTGGGATCTCCACTATAATTTAAAAATAAGTTTTGCTTTCATTCGACAGGAAACATGGCAGATGAGAGACAAGAATCAGACGTCCACAGCTGGACTCCAGGGGTGGATGTTGTGGTCGTATCGCATGCGTCTAAAACACTACACCTCCAGGACACTGCTTCAACTTTATTTTATGGCCTTACTTTACCTAAACTTTCCATGACCATGTGATCTGTGTCAGGGTATTACACAGACTGTCTGACAGCCTCAGTTAACTGTGTTTTCAGTTGTTATCAGACATTCCCTGTTTCCGAGCTTCATTAGGAAACTGTTGTCTTATCACAGGAAACACACTCAACTGTCAGTTGGAAAACATCAGGAAATAACGTTTTTCCAGACAAAAATAAAACATGTCGTTGGTTCTTTAGCTCCTCTCATCCTGAAAAGTCGATTTAAAATCTGAAGCATTTCTTCATTACTTCAAATATCCAGCAAATATAACAGCTGAAGCTACAGTTTTGTTGAGAAGGTGTGATCGATGAACGAGGTTCGATCGGTTGTGTCGGACACACGAAGCCACGACAAAGAGTAAATGAAGTGTAGGAGTTCGTCAACAGACGAGTCCACACACCTCCTGCCTCACAACACATTCCTGAATGTGTCCTGACATGAGGTAACAGCAGCAGGCTGAGCTCAGCCTTCATTATCCCATCAGTACTACACTGTTACTGCAAACTGAGAAAGCTGAGGGTCTGTTACTAGAAATGAAAAGGTGTCACCCTGTGGTCTTACTACTTCTCAGCTGCTCCTCTGAAGCAGCTCTTCAGTCTGTGGATCATTCTGAGAAGCCACTCAGTGTATACTCATTTTATTAATCATCCTTCACACACACACTGAGGGATTGACAGAAGCAATGCCACCTGTAATCCAGTCTGTAATTTAATCTGACTCATATCAGCCTGACTCTCTTACACCTGGATCACAGCTGGATTAAGTTACTGCTGATTGCACTGACTTCAACTGGCAACAAAAACAAGCCACAGGAAATACAATGTACTTCTCACTGTGGACGGTGGTGACCACAGCTGCTCAGCAAAAATACTCAGGAACAGGAACCATACAGGCTGAGTGTGAACTAAAATAATAAAGGTGTTAACCAAACACGAACACCTGACACTCTGTATTTGTCCTGTTTCTGTCGACACAAAAGCTTCATTCAACTTTTCATCGTGTAGATCAAATGAGGAAAGGTTCAGCTTCTCACAGAGAGCGAGCACCGGTCACACCGAAGACGTCAGTCATATCTGATCACACAGACAGAAACTGAGGATGCTTCTTTCAAACTTCAGCTTTTACTGTTGCCTATTTCCTCCTGAATATTTCAGGTTGTGGAGAATTCACAGCAGAAAACCTGAGTTTTGTTTTTCTAACCTACAACCTACTTCTTTCATTTCTCATTTTTATTTTCCATCCACCTCTTTTTATTTCAAATGCTATATTTATATTACATTTCCATCTTGTCTTGATACCGTATACATCCTATGTGTATTACTCGGTACCTTGTTGCTGATATAAAGCTGCCTTGCTGAGTTTGGGCAGAGAACCAGGCTCTTTATACTGTTTAAAATAATTTGTGTTATTTCCTCTGTGCAGCCACAAACAGGAACCTGTGAGATAAAAATGGTTTAGCTATGACTATTCAGTTCTGAATGTGAGTTAATTCACACAGGTTTGATTTATATGATTTCTGTTACAGAAACCCAGTGTTACAGAAAGGAGGGAGGAGGAGGAGGAGGAGGAGGTGTGGAGGGTTAATGGGTTTATTGAGGCCTCAGTCTCAGGGTTGCTAAGGCGACTGAGATCAGACCTGGTCTGAGAGGAGGAGACAGATCAGTATTTGGTACCTGAGTTGTCAAACTGCAGCTGCTGACAGGACGAACTCCTCCAGGGACAACTGTACACCGCTCCTCTCTCCACAACACTGCTGGGGGAGGAGGTGTTGGCCCGAGGAGCTCCTATCAGGACGTCTGACCTGAGGAGGGGGGAGAGGAGAGAGACACAGAGAGACATTAACCTTCAGAGAACAAAGGCACACTTCACCACAAACTTCCATCTTGGCTCTGACAGCTGAGTTACAGTTCCTGTCACATAAGAACAGAAATGGCTTCATCAGTGTCTCTGATCAGAGAGTATCACTCTTCCATGTATCTGACTGATGCTGCAGAGATATCCTGACTTTAACTCCCGAGTCATGCCTCGGCCTCTGTGTGGCTCCATGTGATGTGAATTTCATTTATCACCACACATGGCTGAGAGCTGACGATGCATCTCCTCGTCAGTGTCATGAAGTCCCTGCTCTCGGTCACAACATTTTAGTTTTTGACTTTTCCGCTCACTGTCATGAGTTCGCCATCTTGTTTTCTTGTGTGAACGTCTGCAGCTGTATGCGTTCATACTGACACATAAACAAACCTCTGGTGAAGGATATGGGCCTTGGATACTACAATTCCCATAATGCAACTTGATTAGACCTTCCAAGGAAAAGCTGTAAACACTCATCAGAGAAGCTTTAAACAGCAAATATTTGACACTAGAACATTTATCAGTCGACTGATCGTTGTGATAATCATGACTGGTAGACTGATCTTCAGAAGGAAAACTGGTGACGCGCCTCTTTAAAGAAGAGCGCTGACCCACAGCTCTGTCTGTTTGTGTGCACCAGGGTGACTGTGTCAGCTGAAACTATTGGTCAATAAATTGATTAGTCAACTGAAAGACAATCAGTTGCTACACTTTTATGTTGTTCCCGTTGTTTCTGTGCTCGTCCTCCATCTGTAGCTCTCGTACCAACAGCACAAGTTGAGCTCTGTATATAAAAATGCAGTGATGTTGTAAGTTGACAGCTTTGTATCTGCGTTCACCGCAGAGCTGTAAGTAACAGAGCAAGTCTTTGTTCACTGCAGCTCCGTTTACTTGCACAGTGAAACAGGATTTATCTTCCCAACTTGGCTGGAAAGCAAAAGGGCTGTTCAGAGGATTACACTCCACGGGGGGAAAAAAAGAAAAGGTTAACTGTTTATGCTTCACAGGGCCTCAGCTCTGGGCTGTTTATAGGACGCCGAGTCCGTTTTATTGATTTATTGTGTCTGGTTTTCAGATTGTGGAATGAGATTACAACAACAGGAAATCAACAGCTCATCAGAGAGAGATGCTTCAACATGGATTTACTTCCTGTGACCTGACAGTGGATTTTACTGGAAACCACAAAACATATGAAACCAAAACTGATGCTTTTCAAACATCAACAAAACACTTTTCCTCTAATGTTTGTCAGTACCGGTCTCTTTTAGAATCCATCCATTTTAATCACATACAAATTATGTAACCGAGCTCCTCACACCCTCCTCTCCCAACAGGCCTCTCGGCTCTGCTAGTCTGGGTCTGCTAACTACTCCAGAGTCCAGCTTGAAAAAAAAGGGTGATGGAGCCTTTGCAGAACTGGCTCCTCAGCCCTGGAACCGCCTTCCACTGAGCATAAGGTCATCTGGGAGAGAGGGGGAGGCTCAGGGATTGGATTAAGCACAGACCTCGGATCATCTCTGCCCTCGAGTCGTCTGTACCGACAGCCAGAGCAGCTGGACCTAACGACTGACCCACGAAGAGAGGGAAGAGAGTCTATGTCAGGCTGATGTTCGGTCTCAGGAGAGTAAAGCCTCGCCTATACTCACTAGTGGGCATGTACGGGCGCCTAGTTGTTTTCATTATACACCACTTGGGGTACATGTCCATACATGCACAGTAGATCATCACCTACATATTCAAATCAGATCAAATCAAAATGGCAGCATCCGTCCGAGTCAAAGAGGAGGACAACAGGAGCGCTCATGTGCAGAAACCAACATGACAAATTAGTGGGTACAAGGACGTCGCGCATATTTCATCCAATGGCAGACGTTCTCTCTCTTCCTGGGCTGATTGCCCGCTATATAAACCATGTGGGCACTGGACAGGAAAATGACAACTGTGTCGACGTTTGAAACTAGGGCTACATCCACACTGATACCTGTTAGCTTTAAAACTCATCACTTCTCCAGAGTTTTCAAGCCTCTAAAAACGAGACTTTTAGAAACGCCATTTGAAAACGTCATTGTTGTGTTTTAGTCGATCTGGCCGGACAGAAACAAAGATGCAGACGCCCACATTCACGTCCTGATGGGATCTTATCAGTCGTAACAAATCATTCCCTGATTTATCACGCTCCGATCACATGACCCATTTCAGCCTCGATTGACAGTGGTGAAAGCAACATGAATAACAAATTACAGGTGTTGCTGACCTTGGTGTCTTTGCTAGCAGCTGTCGTGTAGCTCAATTAAGCATTTACTAGTCTGACAGATAAACAACTGTTAATGCTAACGTTGGTTATTTAGTGATAGCAAAAACGTACACATACTACCTTTAAAATCTGCACTTTATAATGAAGAATTTAGCTGTACAACAGTTAAATTTCACCGACAGTCTACTTCCTGTTCACAGCCTCAGGCACATGCCCAGAGTATGTGAATGGTCATTGGTGTTTTCAGGCGTGTGAATGTGAACAGAGATTATTTCTGTTATGGAGCTAAAATACGGGTCTGGACGGAGATCGTTTCTGTTTTAAAACGCCATTTTAAAATGAAAACGTATTAGTGTGGGTGCAGCCTAGCAAAGACACTTGCGTCGCACCTGGCGCCACCTTGTGCTGGGTGTAAGACAGGACCCATAATCTGCACTTTCGTGTTGCGTAATTATAAAACTAGTCGAGTCTTTACTGCTGTAGCTGCTCGAGGTGAATGGTTAATGGTTCCCAACCTAGGGGCTGGGCCCCTCTAAAGGGTCACCAGATAAATCTGAGGGAAGGTCTGCTGCACAAACTTTTATTGTTAGCTGTAGACTTTTATCTAGTCATTGCTTCTTGAGAGATATTTGATATTTTGGATTTAGAGGGAAATGACGAGTCAAAGTGTGGAGGTATTCAAGAAGTAAAGTACAAATACTTGAGTAAATGTACTTAGTTACTTTCCAGCGCTGGTTCTGACTATGGAAGGGAACCTTGTATTAAGGAAGAAACGGTACAAATGTTACCTTCAGGGACAGAAACATTGTTGCCAGGCGAGTTCAGACACAGACTGTACGTGCCCATCATCATCATCATCATCATCACTATCTGCTCTGATCTTACTTTTGGTTGCTCGGGGGCTTGAAGAAGTCCACGGAGAAGCCGAAGTAGCTTCCCTCCGGGCCGGAGTACACGGAAGGTTTGTCTACGTCCAGGTTGAAGGAGCCGCAGCGGGGGAAGTGAGCACAGAGCAGGACGAGCAGACCGAGAGCTGAGCGTCCTCCTGCCATGGCTGCCGCCGAAACACCGAGGGAAACACCGACGAAGATGATGCCCGTTACTCCGCTAACGTCCTGTGGTTTGTATCCCCCAGCGGAGGCACTTTAAACGGCTTTAAAATCTCAGTCCAACGGGAGAACCAGCCGTCATGTAAGTGTTAAACAAACCGCATTTCTGGTTTTCAGAGACCAAGCGCAGCGGCGGCAGAGCTCCTGGACCCGGTCCGGTTCTGGGCAGCGGTTCGGTAGCCTGTTCGAGCCGATATAAGCTGGGGAAACACGGGAACAAGCCCGGGGAGAGGCCGCGGCTGTACGAATGTATGTATGTGTATTTGTGTGGAAGTGTGTCACTGCGGGTTTGTCCCGACCAGCTGGAGTCAAGTCAGGACAACAAAACCCACATCTGGGTCGTCCCTTTCAAAATAAAACACTGCAGCTTTGTTCATGGTTTCAATGGAGACCTGAGCTTTCCCACCTTTTTATTCCACATTAAAGAGTCTCTTTGTTTGACATGAAAGGTAATTTCTTTACCAGTTCTTTATGAACCTTTTCCTCCAAAAACTAGTCAAATGTAGGTTTATTGAGTCCAAAGCAACTGAATCAGCCTGCAGAGTAACCACAGTGTAAACTGCCCCGAGCTGCCAGGGCTGAAGTAATCGAGTACATTTTAGGTTCTAGTTACTGTGCAACAGATGGAGCTTTTTTTTTTTTTTTTTTTCATTTGGAAACACATGTGAGAGTAACTACAAGCTTTTCAAAGATGATTACTTCTAGTCTGCTGTCACAAACTGGAGCTATGTGTTGGTTTTAGCAAAGTGGGGGGAGTTTACACTATAATTACAAATGTACAGGTGTTACAGTGTGTTTAGAATGAGTTTGGACTTTTCTGTGACACAGTGTGAGCAGGACTTTCAGGAGAAGGAGGAAGTTATTTAGCATTAATGAAACACATTAACAAGAATGAAACTACCACTATGCTGTGTGTACTCCACGAGGCCATTTAGTTTCTGACTACAACATTTACCAAACACCTCTGAATGTGACCCAATCAACCGTTTAATAACCAGATTTCAACAGACAGCTCGTACCAGGCTTTTATTCTGAAGGTTGAGTCGCTTTTCTGTATTTCCGGGTCTGTCTGCGTTTAAACTTGATGCAGCGACTCCCGACACACAACAGGAAGTTCATTCCGCCTCATCAGAGGGAACACACACTCCTACAAGACTGGCAGGCGTCGCCAGTTCTAAGGAAATACTATTTGGGAGGAGGGGGGGTCAGACTTGGAGATCATCACGGATCCGTGTCAAGGTCCAGGTAAATAATTAAACAAGAGGATCAAGCAAGACTCAGAGACGTTATCACATTATATTACTACCAGGAGACTCATTGATGCTGTCACCGCTGAGTCAACACGCGCTGAGTTAGTGACGAGGTCTGCAGGGACTGTCCAGGCTTCTAACCACAACTTAATCCAGTTTGTCCATTTATGGACTAGATGACTACTCAGTTAGTCGAGTGAGGACTCAATGGATTGATGGTGGGGGTAAACATTTTAGCAGAGGATGTACCAGTCAGTCCAACAGGAAGCCCCAAGTTAATACAAAGATGTTCAGAGTTAAGAAAAGGCACAAAACCAGCCAAGTCCAAGTCCCAAGTCAAGATGGGCCAGTCCAAGTCCCAAGTTAAAACACCCCCACAAGTACCATGTCAGGACAAACCAGTCTCAAGTTAAGACAATCAAGTCAAATCAACCCCAAGTCAAGTCCAGTTATGTTCAGAGTTAGGACTAGTCTTTAGTCAAATCGGCAGGTCTGCAGTCAAGTACAAAGTCAAGTCCACTTCATACAATACAATGAAGCCAAGTCCCAAGTCAAGACATGCCAGACCAAGTTAAACCCGAGTCGAGTCCCAAATTAAGACATAGGGGTCCCGTGAGCCACACGAATCGAGTCCCAAGTCAAGAAAGAGTCCAATATCATGACTTATTAATGTTTTACACCACACTGAAGTTAATACAAACAAGTTCAAGACAGGTACGCCCCGAGTCAAGTCCCAAGTCATTACAGGTAAGAGCAAAGTCAAGTCCCAAGTTCAAGTCTGAAGCTGTTTCATGTAAGACTTTTTAATAAGGTTTTACAGTACACACAGTTCTGGCTTAGACAGATATCATCGTACAACAGTTCATATGTAGTGTTGTGTTGTCTTACACAAATAACCATGTTTGACAAAGCGTCCAGCTCTCACAGAGCAGCAGCCTGTAAACGCTGCAGCAGTCACGCCGGTGTGCGGCAGAAAGCTCAGATTCAGATCCAGAGTGAGCTGAGTGGTTTTCGTCTTATTTGGCAATGAGCTGCTCTGAATCACTGCTACAATGAAGTGTGCACTAAAGAATGTGTGGCAGAACTCCCGTGGGATTCACGGGGGGGTGGGGGGGTTACGTGTGTGTGTACTGGTACATCTATCTTTGTGAGGACCAATTGAAGTTTTGGACCCTCAGGAGGGAGGGATATTTTCAGCCTGACCTCACTTTGAGACAAACCTTCAAAGAACAGTTTGAGGGTTCAGACTTGGTTTTAAGGTTCAGGTTAGAACCAGGGACCAGGGACTGCATTATGTCAGTGAGGGTCCTCATAAGTATAGAAGAACAAACGTGTGTCTGTGGTGGTGTAATGCATAAAATGAGACATAGATATATAGAGGCTGTAACACAGCAAGATTAACATGTAAGCCTGGTTTAAACGCCACGATTAAGCTGAGTGTGTGTGTGTGTGTGTGTGTGTGTGTGTGTGTGTGTGTGTGTGTGTGTGCTGCAGGGGAAAAGCGAGCATTCTTGTGTATTTGTGTAAGACAGAGTGATGGCGTAATAGACATTTTGTGAGTCACAGCTCTGCAGATTATGTACCATGTAGAGCACAGATACACATAAGCCTGGTTTCCATGTTGTGTAAAGCAGCTCTTTGTGTCTGTCGTGTGTGTGTGTGTGTGTAAATTCTTGGCTGCCTCCAAATAAATGTGCAACATAACAAGCAGATGTGAAACAGTGAAGGTAAGTGTTTTATTGCTTGAACCTGATGCCACAGTTTACCTCGACACAGTTGTTTCTGCACAACATGGGACAGATTGAACTGAATGAAGAAATAACTACAGTCTGTTGATGTTTAAGATAAGATCAGTCCACATTCATTCAGGAAGTGGGAGAAATCTGACGTCACAGTAACAGGGTTTTTTCCTCCAGAGTGAAACTGGCAAAGAGAAAGTTCACGTCTGCCACCGTCTGATCTTTACGGGGAGCTGTGGTGCCCCCTGGAGGCATTCAAACAAACTGCACTGTGACAGGTTCACTGAGGTGGTCTGGATATGTAAAGCCTGGAATCTGGAACTAGTCCATGATGCCGGTGTAAAAGGGGGTCAGTGTTTAACTCAGACAGGTATCTCAGTAAAGGTGAGTTACTGTGTAAATGTTCACCTTTTAAAGCATTAAAGTGTCGTCCGTCCCATTCCATTCAAATGGTTTTTCTTTTTTTTGTCTCACTAGAACAAAGTGTTTCAGTATTAAATGTTCTTGTTCCTCCTCTTCTAAAAGGCCTCTGTTCCATCTACATGGAGAAAGAACCCCAGACTGAGAGAAATGGTTGCTGCTCTGCATCTCTTTCAATGACATTCAAGTTAGGTCAGTTTTATTTATAAAGTCCCAAACCACAAATCTTCATCACCTCCACCATTAGACCCTGATGAAGCAGAACTGTGCTGCTGAACTGAGCACAGTACACAGCAGAGACACCACCTCCTGTATAAAGTATGGTGTTTAAAAACTGTGCAATGGACAGAAATAGATAAACAGATAGAAATACAGTGCTCAGATGTTATAGTTTAAAGGTGTTTAGTTCACACTGGAGATGCCTCATCAGATCCACTCTGAAATTATAAACTACAGCACTCCACACAGAATATTAGAGGGACCATCAGTGAAACCTGAGATACAGGGTCTGTTTTCTCAAAGCAGACGTGTTCTGTGTTTGTAACTGCTTTACTAGTTCTACTGTACGTTAATGAAGCATTACTGTAGCTGTGCAGAAGTGACATGAAGGAAGAAAACGACCAAAACAAATATTGGACTGGATTTGTTTGGAGGACCCACTGGGCTCTGTTCAGTAATCCATCCGTGGTCCACAGTCATGGCTGGATTAACCTGTTCTGAGGTAAAACCTGGGTCAAGTTGGACCCTTTTTAAAGCGTGCAGGGACCAAAGATCCTAAACTAAAAACTACAATAGACACAACACTAAACATGGCATCTTCATTACATTCTAACCATTAGTCCTAGCTGGATTAATCCACTGTTTCCTGTGTTTCAGTCAGTCTGTGATGATTTATTATGCACCATGTCTCCACAGATTCAGCTAAAGTAATAAAACTCCTAATACACAGACACATGCATGACGAGGCCTTTAGACTAATAATGTAGAGTACAGTAGAGTTGAAATTGTACTTTAATGTGTATATGCATACAGATCAACATGTTCTAGAGGCACATTATATGAATGTCACTTCACTAACTGTGGTGCATGTTACACAGCAGGAATCTTTCTGTAAATTTTCAAACATCTATAAATCACTTCTCTGATCTGAGGCAGAATCAGGCCGTAAACCAGAGGGTTGTTGAGGGGAGGAATGATCAGAAACTCCAAGCATAAGACGACAATGACAAACGGATCGACTTCATTGACCTCCAAACGACTCAGTGACAGTTCACAGAGGAGCGAGAAACAAAAGGTCACAAACGTGACAATGTGAGGGAGGCAGGTCTGTAACGCCTTTCCTCTGAACTCAGACGAGCTCCTCCTGCAGACGAGCAGAATGCGCAGGTAGGTGTACAGGACAAACGACAGGGGGATAAAGATGTTTGTTACAGTGAGTATACGACCTATTATGCTGTTTGCAGTCGTGTCCACACAGGAGAGCCGAACTACAGACCAGTTAGAGCAGAAAACCCTGTGCACTTTATTTCCACACAGAGGCAGCAGAGCAGTCAGATAGAGACAGAGGCCTAATGCAAATATAGGGTAGAGCAGGGCAAAAATCAGAAGCTGTATCACCATCCTCAACCTCATTTTACTGTGATAGTGTAAAGGCTGGCAAATGGCAACAAATCTGTCATAGGCCATGACAGTCAGAATCGTCAGCTCAAATGTTAAATAGGTGTAAATAACATAGATCTGAATGAAACAGAACGGACGTGAGATGAAATGAGTGTCAGACAGTATGTCCATCAGAAACCTGGGGAAGAAGGCGGCTGAGCCGTACAGAGAGTTCACAGACAGACAGCAGATAAATATATACATGGGCTGATGCAGAGACTTCTCCACACACACTGACAGAATAATGACGACGTTAGCACAGATTATAATCACGTATGTTACCAGACACAGACAGAAGAACAGATATCTGAGAGGCCCCTGGTCTGTGAACACCGTGAACTGAAAGTAGAGAGGATTCAGGCTGTTGTTGCTCCTCATGTCTGAGCAACAGAGGAGCTGGAAGAAGAGAGGAGAGAGTGATGGAGGGAGAGGGAAGTAAAAAAAGAGACTGAAGTGTGGGATTAAAATGTTGTATATAAAATGTCCTATTTAAACACACAAAGCATAAAATCTACAACAAACCTGCACAAGCTCCACATCTTTAACAAATAATATGAAATAATATTCAGTGTGACTGAACAAGATTTTCCTCAAACATAAAAACAGCAGATAAAACACAGTAAATAACTCTGGTGTGCAGGATACAGAGCAGCAGAGAGAGCGGCTCCCACTGCATGTGCTGGAACAATGGGGCAATGAGTGGATGAAGAGCCTGGGTTCTTATGGTTGATGGGTCGCGATAGGAGTGGAGAGCCACACACACACACACACACACACAGACTGGAGCTGTGACAGTGCCTCCATGGGAGTTGCTGGAGGCATTATGGCCAGCCCTGCACCAGGCTGACCTGAGATGGCCGTATGCTGTGATAAGTTACAGCAACAGATTCACCACCAACAACCAGAATCTGGACTCTCAAAACTACAAATCTTGCGCTGTCAAACCAGACTTTAGAGTAACCCTACAACAGTAACGTGGGGTGATTTTCACCCATTGTTAGTGATTGAGAGTAAAATATTTTTCAGGTGGGTTTTACCCAGCGTTAGTGTTATTAAATCAAGGGTAACAAGTTCAGGCCTGCCATGTTTATTGGCACTTATCATGCACGGCTATCATCCTGTCAGAGGCTTGGTGACTCTGACATGCCAAGTGAGTAAAACCAGGCTAAGTTTATGTTAAGTTGTCAGCCGGCGTGTCCTTGCCACTACTACCCTGCCTGTACCGACTGTATGTAAGGCATAAGGTAAGTTAGAGTGGTCCTGGAATTTGCATGTAATCCTTATTTAGTGTAATGGTTATGAATAAATATCACTTAGTGGTACTTTCCAAGGGAGTTCATATGGTCAAAAAAATTTTAGCTGGTCATTTTTCCCCCTCTCAAAAAATGCCATTTTTTGTTTATCTCTCCCACAGTTGTCAGTGAAGGCTCACATATCCCAGGAGTGGCTGGACCGAAGAACAAGTTCCCAGCTCCATAATTGTTTTTTAAGAATATTTCACTAACGATTCCCTAATTTTAGAGGCTTTTTATAGGGTTCTCCCCCACCTTTTTTTCATTTCATGAGACTGAGCTGGAAATAAAAGAAGAGTACTTAAATTTGCCATGTATTGTTGTACTTTAATATATTTTAATGTGAAGTATTTTTTTCCGGGTATATTATGTCAGGTAAAAGTGTACCCCCAGCGTGTGCTGAAGGTCACGGTCTGATGAAGCCAACAAAACCACATCACCTGCAAAAAGTAGCCACACAATCCTGAGGTTCCCAAACCAGACACACTCCTCACCTTGACTGCACCTTGAGATCCTGTCCATGAATACCACAAACAGGATCGGGGACAGGGAACAACCTTGGTGGAGTCCAGCATCCACTGGAAACATGTTTGACTTTGTGCCAAGAATGCAAACACAGCTCTCACTTTGGTTGTACAGGGACCGGATGGCTCGCATCAGCGGGCCTGGTACCCCATACTCCTGCAGTACCCCCGGCAGGATCCCTCGGGGAACATGGTCATAAGCCTTTTCCAAGTCTACAAATCACATTTAGACTGGATGGTCAAATTCCCATACCTCCATCGGTACTGGCCAGCCAGGACAAAATCCGCATTGTTCCTCTTGAATCAGGTTCAACAATCAGTTGGACCCTCCTTTCCAGCACTCTGGAATAAACTTTCCCAGGGAGGCTGAGTAGTGTAATACCCCAATATATTATACCCCAATTAGAGCACTCTCTGGGCCCCCTTTTTAAAATTGGGATCACCACCCCGGCTTGCCACTCCACTGTCCCTGTCCTCCACATGACACCTCAACAAGACATTTTCCTTTTTGCTTTTTGCTCTTTTCTTTTTATTATAATTGTCCTTTAGCACCAATATACCAAGACAAATTCCTTGTATGTGCAAACTTACTTGGCAATAAAGTCTGATTCTGATTCTGATTCTGAAGAGGCATGTCAACCAAGACAGCCCCACAATGTCCAGAGCCTTCAGCATCTTAGGGTGAATCTCGTCCACACCTGGCGCCTTGCTGCTGGGCACCTTCTTAACTACCTCAGCAACCTCTGCCAGAGATATGGGCGAGGCTTCCCCTGAGTCTTCAGACTCTGCCTCCTCCACGGAAGACATATTGGCCGTGTTCAGGAGTTCCTCAAAGTGCTTTTTCCACTGTTCAGTGATTCCTAGTCTGGGTCAACAGTTCCTTTCTGCAGCTGAACACAGCCTGAGACAGGGCCTGCTTTCCCTCCCTAAGTTGCCGGACAGTTTGCCAGGACCTCCTTGAGGCCAGCCAAAAGTTCTTCTCCATGAAATCCCCAAACTCCTCCCACAACCAAGTTTTTGCTTCTACAACCGCCAAAGCTGCAGCCCTTTTGGCCTCCCGGTGCCTGTCTGCTGCTTCAGGAGACCCCTGGGCTAACCAAGCCCGAAAGGCCTCTTTCTTCAGCCTGACGGCTTCCCTCACTGCTGGTGTCCACCAGCAGATTCTTAGGTTGCCGCCTCGACCATCTTTTGCAATGGAGGCTTTAAACATGACCCACTCGGACTCAATGTCTCAAATCTAATGATACAACCACAGAGTCGATCATTGATCTTTGGCCTAAGGTGCTCTGGTACCACGTACACTTATGAACAACTCTATGCTCGAATATGGTGTGAATATGGCCAAACTGTGACTAGCACAGACGTCCAATAACAAAGCACCGCTTAGGTTCAGATTGGGGAAGCCATTCCTCCCAATCACACCCCTCCAGGTTTCCCCATCGTCGCCCACATGAGCATTGAAATCCCCCCGCAGAACTATGGATTCCCCAGCCACCACCCTTTCCAGGACACCACCCAGAGACTCCAAGAAGGCACACAACAGACAGAGTCTTAGCCCCCGCAACTTGTAGACACAGAGAGGCGACCCTCTCTCTCACAGGGAAAACTCCAACACGGACTCGTGAGTATCCCGGCCCCAATGCCTATCCGCACAGGTGGTGGGTCCACAGGGTAGCAGCTCCATGTAACTTGTTCGGGCTGAACCTAGCTGGGCCCCATGGGCAAAAGCCCGGCCACCAGACGCTCACCGGCAAGCTCCCCTCCCAGGTCTGGCTCCAGGAGGGTGCCCCGGTTTCCCTTTTCCGGGTGAGGTGGCCCACACTTGAATATGCTGTTCCATCCAAGTGTTTTGGAATTGCTCTTGGTCTGGCCCCTCCCCCAGGACCAGTTTGCCTTGGGAGACCCTACCAGGGGCTGTTGCCCCAGACAACATAGCTCCCAGATTCAAGGGGGCACTCAAACCCCTCCACCACGGTAAGGTGGCGATTTGCGGAGGGGAAACTAGACAGAAGTAACTGCTGGTTGTCAGTCTCCTTCATTGCTATGAGGTCTTGACTTACAGTGCACACATGTGATAGGTGTCCAGGTATTACCTGACCGTCTCTGGCAGTCAGGGAGAATGAAATAGAAATAAACTGGACTGAACAGAGACAACATATTTACTTACAGAATTGTTTGATGTCATTATGTCCTCAGCTCAAGGCTTCCACATCCAAAGCATCAGTTCATGTAATTCATAGTCCAGATTTCTCCATGAAATACACAAGTATTGAGCATGGTTTCACCTTCATGCATTAGGCAGGCCGCAGAGCATGGCTGTCTAAAGTACGCATCACCGATACTTTTAAAATCTTGCCGACCCCCCCAGACATCTGCACCACTAAAACACAGCATCACCTACAGTAAGTCCTGTGTTATTGCATAATGTTGATCTGAAGGTAACACAGAGGCGGTGCGGACAGAGAGCTGCCCCTCAGCGAGTGTTTTCAATGTCTTGGCCGAGACTCTTGTCTTTTGGAAATTGGAATCACAGGGTGTTTCTTTTACAATACTGTTATGGCATCAGCCATTTTCTGTGGAGTGGTCTGCTGGGGCAGCAGCATCTTGACAGTGGACAGGAAGAGACTTGATCAAGAAGGCCAGCTCTGTCCTGAGATGTCTCCTCGACCCGGTGGAGGTGGTGGGAGAGAGGAGGATTCAGTTCAATTCAGTTTTATTTATATAGCGGCAAATCTCAACAGACATTATCTCAAGGCAGGTTTCATATAGAGCAGGTCTAGACCGTACTTTTTATTACAGACCCAACAGTTCCCACTATGAGCAGCACTCTGTGACAGTGGAGAGGAAAAACTTCCTTTTAAGATGCAGAAACCTCAAGCAGAACCAGATTCAGGATGGGCGGCTGTCTGCGTTGACTGGATCATAATGAGGCTATCATCCCTGATGGAGAACGAGCTCCACCCCATGCAGGACAGTCTGACAGCACTGAGCAGCTCCTACAGTGATAGGCTGCTTCACCCAAAGTGTGTGAAGGAGATGTATCGCAGGTCCTTCCTTCCTGCTGCTGTCACACTCTACAACCAGCACTGCTCCTAATACACCACACACACACACACACACTGACTCTCTACACTGCACTTTAATCCTACAACTGCTACCACTCTATCACATATCAGTATTCAGTTCAGTTTGTTACTGCATATATAGTCTTGTCTTATCCAAATGAAGTTGTTAATCAATCACATAAACTAACTGACATAAAGAAAACCTGGCAACAGGTCATGATTTCAACATCGGAGTGCTAGTTGCTCTCAAGGAAAACAATGATGTTGCCCTGTGCATTCTGAAAAAATTAAATGTTATTTAAACAGTGTAAAAAGCTGAGTACAAAACAAAAGCTGTATGTGCTTTAGTTTGTAATTGCTTTTATTTCTCAGACAGCAGAGAATATACAGAGAGGAATGTCAGACAGGCTGTGGGTCAGATGAACTGGGAATTTAGCCATTCGTGTTCAAATTGTGCATATGAAATCATTACTGGGAATGTTAAAATCTGACTTCCACAGCTTTTTCAAAGAGATCTACACATTTCAAACTGATGTGTTGGCAAACAGACAACAGACGACAGATACATTTAAGTCTGCATATTCAAAAAGAGCACTGTGTGACTTAGAAAGCTGCAGAGCTTCATTCACTGCTATTTGGGCCTTATGTTTGCCTTATGTGAATCCTCACACGTCTATGAATCACTCCTCTGATCTGGGGCAGATTCAAGCCATAAACCAGAGGGTTATTAATGGGGGGAATGATCAAAAACTCCAGAGATAAAACAACAATAACAAATGTATTAATTTCATTAGCCCTATAAAAAGTCAGTGGAACATCACAGAATATTGAGATGCAAAAGTTCACAAACGTGACGATGTGAGGGAGGCAGGTCTGTAACGCCTTTCCTCTGAACTCAGACAAGCTCCTCCTGCAGACGAGCAGAATGCGCAGGTAGGTGTACAAGACAAACGACAGGGGGATAAAGATGGTTGCTACAGCGATAAACTGACTTGTTATGCTGTTCAAAGTTGTTTCCACACATGAGAGCTGAATCACAGATAAGAAGGTACAAAAAAGTCTGTGCAGTTTATTATCACACAGAGGCAAATGGCTGGACTGATAGAAAAAGAAGCAGAAAATAAACACAGGGTAGAGCAGGGCAAAAATCAGAAGCTGTATCACCATCCTCAACCTCATTTTACTGTGATAGTGTAAAGGCTGGCAAATGGCAACAAATCTGTCATAGGCCATGACAGTCAGAATCGTCAGCTCATGTCCTTTATATGTGTGAATAACATAGATCTGAATGAAACAGAACGTACGTGAGATGAAATGAGTGTCAGACAGTATGTCCATCAGAAACCTGGGGAAGAAGGCGGCTGAGCCGTACAGAGAGTTCACAGACAGACAGCAGATAAATATATACATGGGCTGATGCAGAGACTTCTCCACACACACTGACAGAATAATGACGACGTTAGCACAGATTATAATCACGTATGTTACCAGACACAGACAGAAGAACAGATATCTGAGAGGCCCCTGGTCTGTGAACACCGTGAACTGAAAGTAGAGAGGATTCAGGCTGTTGTTGCTCCTCATGTCTGAGCAACAGAGGAGCTGGAAGAAGAGAGGAGAGAGTGATGGAGGGAGAGGGAAGTAAAAAAAGAGACTGAAGTGTGGGATTAAAATGTAAAATATGTATAAAATGTAATATTTTAACACACAAACAGCATAAAACATACAACAAACCTGCATGTGAAGAAGTTACACAAGCTCCACATCTCTTGTCCTGCGATTTAAAAATCACAGCTGACAGACATTTAAAATTCAACAGCCACACTTACACTGCTACAGTACCACAGTTCATACAACAGTAAATCACATAAAGGAACCTTCATAGTTTAAGAAAATTATCCACCTGTGTGTTCTATGATAATTGTGGTAACAAGTGTGCATATCAGCCAATCAAACATACAACTGCCAAAGTCCTGTGTCCATAAAGGAAATGTATTAAAGACAGTTCAAACAGTCCCTGCAGTAGTTTATGCAGGAGCCTCTCCCAGACTCATCCACACTGAGGCTGTGCTCAACTTTTATCCTGTTGTGGTGTTGAACTGAGAGCAGCCACGTGAACAAACAGGGTCCAAAGGGAGGTAAGTGAGTCCTGCTTCTCTTTCTGCTCAACTGATGTGAACTAGGCAAGATTTTGAGTGTGAAAATACACATCTGCCAGACACGCGTCTGAACCAGAAGGTGAGACTGTAGTAGTAGTTTCATTAAAGGTGCTATATGTACATTTTTTTGCTATTGCTACATGGCCAAGGTTAGAATTAACATCAAATTTCATTCTTTTACTCACCAAGAGTGGTGTCCAGCAGTGGAAAGCAGTGCTAATGTTAACTCTTGTTTTACTTATATTTCCTCTCTTCGAATGAAGTTAGCATGCTAACTAGCCAGCCCCAGTCCATCCTGTCTTGTAATATCACTTTGCATGGAAATGGAACAATGGCTGTAGCTCTTGGTAAGTGAACAGCTGTTGATGCTACTGTTGGCTATGTAGCAATAGCGAAAATGTACATAGATCACCTTTAAAGTCCCAGAGAGAAACATTGTTTATATCCTACTAATGAACATCAGTAAGTACTGTATGTTTCAAGTCAAATTAATAAAATTTTTATGAACATTATAAGGGAGTGTTTTAATGTATCTGACAAATTGTCAAATGTTCATACAGAATATATTTACAAAATGCTGACAAAAAAACTTACTATATCTGCTCATGCAGATCATGGTCTTGGTTTAATATTAAAAAAGTCAACACAGCCTTGAAGCACTCGACATGTAGAATAATACTTTATTGATTCTTGACAGGAAATTACTTTGTTACAGCAGCACCAAATATAAATTAAGATTAAAACAATTAAAATGAAAATTTTAAAAGGGCCAGGTGAAGCCAAGAAGAAGAGTAACAAGAGCCATACAAAATATACCAACTATGCCAATATACA
This sequence comes from Lates japonicus, assembly GCA_033238685.1. Classification (NCBI taxonomy): domain Eukaryota; kingdom Metazoa; phylum Chordata; class Actinopteri; family Centropomidae; genus Lates; species Lates japonicus. The sequence goes on along the minus strand of BRZM01000131.1, from coordinate 379,059 downwards.
GGATATACAGAATATTGCACATGTACCAACAAGGTGAAAAATGAACAAAATATTACACCATTTGATCATAACAGAGAGCAGACTGTATGTAATTATTGGATATTAAAAAGCCTGATGGCTGCAGGAAAGAAGGACTTCCTGCTGCATTCAGTCCTGCACTGAGGAGGTACCAGTCTAAGGCTGAAGGTGCTCTCCTGAAACACCTTAAGGTCGTGTAGCGGGTGAGAGTTATTGTCCAGGATGCTCTTCAGTTTCCTGAGCATCCTTACCTCAGCCACCTGCTGAACTGAGTCCAACTCAGCCCCGATGGTGGAGCTCGCTCTTTTAATCACTTTGTTCAGCCTGTTTCTGTCCCTAGAGCGAGCCCCCTACATGTGTTCATGCAACTGAAACCAGACAACTGCTAAACTGCCTTTGCTCTCTTTGGCGTCCCAGATCAGATGATTGAGAGCACCCATGCACTCTGGGATGCCAGCCTTCTGGACTGATGCATTGATACACTTGTTATTCACCATGTAGGTAGCTGTCCCTTCACATGAAACTGATTTCCAGATTTGTCATTTTACTGTAACTAAAATAATAAAGTCAATGAGAGTGAGTAGGACTTGGACTAATAATCACAATAGCTGAATTCTAAATTAATGAATAAATGGTATTTTATTGTGTGGGTGAAGACACACAGAAGACGGCCTTGCAGAACTGACCAACTGTGCCTAATAAACACACGTTTGTCACGTTTCCGGGAAGTTTACAGGACCCCAGAGCAGACACAGAGTACACGCACACACCATGGGCAGATTTAAACAAAAGTCTTTAATTGTGCTTGAAGTGAAGGACAGGAAAAGGATGAGGGTGAGGGGTGATGGTCCTGGGCAGGAGGTCCCGGGGAAGGAGAGTAAGCAGGCAGGGGATCCCAACATGAGGTGGGTGACATGAGGCAGAGGCAGGAGGAGCAGGATCTGCACACAGGGAAATACAGGTAAGTCTAAGGTCAGTACCCTAAGGAGTACTAAGGAGTACCCTAAGGTAACACACGAAGAAAACTGTTCTCAAGTAACCACATGGATTAGTAGAACTCTCTGGCGTTGAGTGGAGGGATGAGCCAAGAGAGTGGGGGAACAAACAGGAAACACTAGGACACAGCCAGGGCTGTGACATCTTTTTTCTAATCTGGTTTGGGATCGTGAGTGAAAATTCACCCTCTAGTGCTAACCACTATAGCACCATGTTACCCTAGGATATCATAGAGCCAGAGACAAATGAATGAACATTTGGTACTAATCCTGTAATCCTGCTTTGGTATTACTATGAAGCAGACTTATTTGGAACATACTGTGGAGTTCAAAGATTTTTCAGGTTGCCAGCAATGAGAAGATGTGCAGCAAATAAATGGTGGTACCACTGGAGAGGGCTTGCCTTGCTGTGCCCCAACCATACCTTGTTAGCTTTTATTCTCTGGATTCTCTGATGATCAATCATTGATAAATCTGTGATAGTTGTAGACCCATAAGGTCTGACCTGAGACTGACCCTAACCTCCCAGACAGACTGCTGGTTCAGATTAGATCAGCTCAGCAGCGCTGTTCACCATCATCTTCAGTTCCCCATTGAAGCAACTACACCAGGAAAATACTCATACACTGGAACTAAAGCAGACAAACTGACAAAATAACGAACAAGTTATCTCCTCTCTGTTCAGTCACCTGAGTAGGTCTCATTGCTCCACCTGGCCACTAACGTAGCTATAGCAGTTGACTACTACTGACTCAGTTTACGTGAATGAACACCCATGCTAGTCGCTCAGTGCTGCTAAATGCCAACATCCTCACAAAGACAATGCTAGCATGCTGGATGGATAGAATAGACTTTATTGTCATTGCACAGGGATACAACGAAATGATGGATGTTTAGTAGGTATGATGTTTACCACGTTCCCCATCTAACCATAACCCTATCAATCAGTGAGGTAAAGATATCATTGGAAACACCTGTAGAACATCTAAGGGTGCTTTCACACCTACCTTGTTTGGTCTGGAGGACCAAAATTTAGTCCAGCCAAAAGAGGTGGACTCGGCATGGATCAAACTGAACCATGGTTTGGTTCGTCTGCAATGTGAAAAGACTTTTTTGGATGGTTTGGACTTTCAAACCAAAAAGTTGAGGTTCATCACCCATTAAACAATAGAAGAGGAAAAATAAGGGGAAGAGAAGTAAAGATTAGCTGTGGTGGCAGATGGGGAGAGGAGGAGCTCGAATATTTAACTGTGAACTGTGAAAAAGCCTATAAAAACACAGAAACAAAGTTATTTTCTGAGAGGACGAGAACTGACAACACGCTGCCCGTCCATAAGCCAATCAATGTCCAGTATGTGGAGATACTGCACAGCATGGACAAGGTACAAAAACATGAACCTTGGTTCAGACCTTGGTCCAGACTTTAAGGTGTAAAAACAGCCATAGCTTCATTCTGCACATGTATTGAATTTGCAGCTTATTATTTTAATGTTTGGAACACAATATGTCCCTGACTTCAGACTCAGAATTAATGCTATTTGGCTGTCCATTAATCTTGGCTGAAGACAGTGGGTGAGCAAGCATCAGCCCTATAGCGCAGTAAAGATGTGATGTTAGACTTTAGGACTGTGGGCAGACAGTTTTCCTTTGGTTATGTTTGTTACCTCACCAGTTAAATTGGTTTTGTTGTCTTTGCTGGTCTTTACCAACCCTGAAGTTAAATCAAGCATCTATCACCTCAAATCATGAATGAATTCAGCCATCACTTGTAGTGAATGAGGCTTATTTCATATTGTGCCTCGACCACTTGTAGACAAAGGTATAACACACCATCCATCTGCTCATCCATTCTTCATAACCATGGGCTCATGTGTAGAATCCATTAAGGTATTTACTTTTGGAAATGTTAAGTCCAGTCCAGTTTATTTCTTTCACAGAGGCTTTACAGGCAAACACCAGCAACACTTGGGATTAATGAAGCAAAGCTAAGAAAAATCCTTTCTCAATGAATGACTGCAGGTGCATGAGAAATAATAACTGAAACATCTTCTATATTATCTGCAGTAAACAGACATCAGAGGTCCAATTGTAGGCTTATAATGAATTCATAGCAGCTCAAGAATGGCAATATCCAATATCAGGCTTTTTTCATGTCACCACCAAGAATAGCCTTTATGAATACTTGAGGTTTTGAGCTGGGATTTTCCTGCTTCAGTTCCAAATAGTAGTCAATAGTAATAAATTTACAATTTTGCTTTTTCCTCACAGTTATCTGTCAGCTGTATCAACTAATGTGAGTTTGCGAGTGAATAAGTAGTATGAAAATCCAATGAAAGGTTTCTCTCAAAGACATTTTAGCATCTGTAAAATTCAGTTATGGAAGTTAACTGCAACACATTTTGAGCCACAAACACTAAGAACAGGACCTCAGTATCTTGGTGGTAGCTACAGCCCTGAGGTGGCTGCATTTCTGTATGTGTGTGAGCAATATTGAGACAATTAATTGACAAAATTATGTAACAAAATCAGCATTAAACTTGTGATGACACTGTTACAGATTTGATCACTTCAACACATTGCTGAGTGATTACACTGTTAATGCTGATGTTACTCTTTACTGTGTCTCAGTCATACAAACCAATTCTTCATCATCAGTCATCATTTGTCTGTATAACTGTTACAGAAGAAACTTCTTACCAGCGCTGATACATTAGTTTGCTTTGGTCTGGCAGAACAACCTCTTGAGGTGTTTAGAGATTTCTTTCATTTTCATTCCATACATGATTGGATTAAATAGAGGATGATACAAAATCACTTGTAAAGTCATTATTAAGTTTACAATCTTTGGAAGATCTAATTCCAGTCCCACTATAATAACATCATATGTACACAAACAGGAATAGTTTATCAAAACTATTAAGTGAGGTAAACAGGTCTGTGCAGCTTTTTTCTTGACTTCTCTACTGCTTCTATAGGATATTATAAGTATCCTGGTGTATGTAAAAAGTATGAAGAGAACAGGGAGGAGAGCAACATTAAGCAGTATGATCATATCACGAATAATACGTGCTCTGGAGATCACACATTGAATTTTGTAAACTGCATTGTTGCAAAAGATTCCATTTAAAATAAAGCTGCAAAGTTCTTCATTGGCAGTCAGTACAGTTGGCACTGTAAGCTGACAAGCAGGGAGAAGCCAAGCTACAACCAAGAACATACTGATGGTTGTTTTTGTCATGATAGTTGGATATTGCAGAGGTTTACATATAGACACATACCTGTCATAGGCCATGACTGCCAGGAGTAAGAATTCTGCACCACCTAAAGAGTAAAATATTTGAAATTGAAAGAGACAGGCTGAGTAGGATATGATCTGTTCTTCAGATAGAAAGTCAGTTAAAAGCTTTGGGTAGATAGCAGTGCTGAACAGAACAGAGTTCAGTAATAAAGCTGCAATGAAAGTGTACATAGGCTCATGGAGGTCTTCATGAATCCAAATAAGATACACAATAGTACAATTACTGCAGATTATTAGAATATAAACTGTAAATATGATGAAAAAATAAACATATCTATATTTGTCCACTTCTACATGCCCACCAAAAGTTAAATATGTTACATTTAATTCATCATCCATTAAGGTTATGAGAAAATGATGTGAATACAACTACTGAGAATAGAATTGTCACTGAAGGAACATGTAACCTGTACTGGGTCTTTTACATTTACAGTTATCTGACCTTGAAAGACACTAAGAGTGTGTTCATCTCCAGAATTCAGAATGTGAACTGGTTGGGTCTGTTGAATGTCTATTTTTATCAGATTGCTTCATCCTCCATGGATCTCATTAAACATTTTACCAACAACTACTAACATGTAAAGAACTTCATCAAACTCTTTGTCTTCTTCGTTGGCAGGGTTGGGAGAAGTAAGTGTCTAGACACCCAGGAGATGTAACAACAGCACCCAGTTGTACTGTAACAATAATTGTCCAGTGTCTGTGGACATTAAAGAATAATATCATTTAAATTTCAACAGGCAGTTTTGAGTACACTACTGTGGAAATGTGAGCTAGCGGGAGTCAGTGTTAGGCCATTTGAGTTGGATCTGGCAGATCACACTGCAATCAAACTGCTCTAGGGTTAGAGCCACTGAAGTGGACCAAGACTACCTCTCTCAAGTGTCTCAGACCAACTGATTTGGACCTTAATGTGACTGCTGTCCAAATGAACTGCACCATGCGGGTTAACACACCAGGGTTCAATTCAAATGAGCTAAAAGTGCCTTCACAACTCATCTTTTGGGTGCAGTTAACACAAACTCTGGTGCATTTTCCCACTTTGTACAGTTCATCTGGGCTGGTGAGAGAACTCTCAGTCAGATCCTGGTGCGTGCAAAACAACTGGGCCGAGACCTGACTGTCTGTATTTGTTCACTTCCACATACCCATCAAGAGTTATGTATGTCATATTTATTGTTTTATCCATTAAGGTTGTCTAAACAAAAGACTGTTTCACTGCAGTTGCATCAACATATTATAAACTGATATCTTAAATGGTAATGCGCCATCATGTTTAATATATATATATAGTGAATCCTGGACTGAAGCTTGACTTTCAAAATTACATCTCAAGTAAAATTGCATTAGACTTTTTCCCAAAATCGCTCAGCCCTAATCTGCATGATTTTATGCACTGCATTGCTCCCATGTGATTGGCAGATAACTGTTTGAATAAGCAGGTCTACAAGTATACCTGATAAAGTGCTTGTTGAGTGTACTTGTTGAGTTACTAAAGAGTTTTCCTAGTTATGTCGTGATGGCAGTTGATTTGGGAAATTGGTTTCTGGCCGGATTAAGTTCTGAACAGCTAACTCATACATATATGAGGACAGTATGAATGGCAATGTAAAACAACTTGTTGTTTACTTGCATAGATATTATTATGAGGTATACAGATATGGCATTTTGTCACACCCCTAATCTCTACAGTCAATACCAGCGTAAATGTCAAAATAACAGTGTTTTGGAAAATGGTACATTAAATGGTTCACTTGTGTGGGCAGATGTAAAATGTAATGTTCCCATGGACCCAGTGAGTTACACTGTGGGTAGAACTTAAGTATGCCAAATTAGTTATTATCAGCTCCTGTTTGCAGTTTACCAATGGATGTACAGACAACTATCACTGGATTACTGTGATACTGAAAAAAACTTAAAAGCATGATGATTCTCAGGCAAGTTCTGAAGTGATACACTTTTATGTTCCTTTAGTCAATTGTACATTATCTCAGAATTATGAAATAATTTGTCATTTGCTGCAAGTTTTCTCTCAATTATGAGATAGTAAGTTTTAAACCACCCTAGTGAGACTGTGTGAAAATGAGAGCATCAACATGGTGGATTTATTTATTCATTTATTATTCCATAATAAAGTGAAAACCTGCTTTGTCTCAAAAGGAAGCAAGTGTCTACATCTTTAGTAAACAACAAGTCAGATCTAAAAACGTGATCTTTCAGGCTGTGAATATAAAATGCTGACACCTTAATACACACATCAATCCACAAAGTGATGATAATATGACTGACATTACTGACTTAAGCCCGGCACACACCAAAAGACACCGGTAAAATCACTCTGAACACACCTCACACAACAGGAGAATCTGGCAAGATAATCATTAGAATCAACTGATAATCAGGCCTTTGTTGACTTTGATTGGGAGGGGCAATTTGGTCCCAATTATCTTTTGTTGTGTACCAAAAGATAATTACAGGGTTCTATTTTAGCAGATTGTCTAAAAAAAAATAAATGAAAAAACAAAGATTATTTTACAAAGAGGAAAATTATTGTGCTAGATTTTTAAATGACTGCAACATAATAATCAACCTTTAAAATGTTGAAGCTTATGATTTTTGATTAAATACCCTACCTTTCAAGAATTACAGCTGGATTATAACAGAAGATGACTGTATAAGAGATAAAGTATTAGTTGTTCAAAAAGCCACTCGAAAGTGTTGGGTAGATAGCAGTGCTGTATAGAACAGAGTTCCCATTGTTGCAGTTACATTATTACACAGTGGATGTCTGTACATTTGTTTTAGTGTTAATACATCAGATCATTTTGGCTGAAAAGAACAACCTCTTGAGGTGTCTAGAAATTTCTTTCATTTTTAGTCCATATATTATTGGATTAAAGAGAGGGTGATACAGAACTACCTGTAAAGTCATTAATAAACGTGCAATTTTTGGAAAATCTGATTCCAGTTGAACTATAATAACATCATATACACCCAAGCAGGAGACGTTGATTAAAACTATCAGATGAGGTAAACATGTCTGTACAGCTTTGTTCCTGACTTCTCTACTGCTTCTACAGGATATTCTAAGTATCCTGCTGTATGTAAAAAGTATGAAGAGCAGAGGGAGGAGTGCAACATTTAGGAAAATGACCATATCCTGTATGAACTGTGTGCTTGAGACAACACAATCAAGTTTGTAAATTGCATTGTTACAAAAAATGCCTTACAAAGTTAAGCTGCAGAGTTTTTTATTAGCACTCAGTATAGTTGTTATTGCAACCTGACAAGCAGGGAGAAGCCAAGCTAAAAGCAGTAAAATACTCACGGTTGTTTTTCTCATGATAGTTGGATATTGCAGAGGTTTGCATATAGACACATACCTGTCATAGGACATGACTGCCAACAGTAGGAATTCTGCACCACCTAAAGAGTAAAATATTTGAAACTGAAAGAGACAGGCTGAATAAGTTATGATCTGTTCGTCAGATAAAAAGTCAACCAACAGCTTTGGGTAAATGGCAGTGCTGAAAAGAACAGAGTTCAGTAACAAAGCTGCAATGAAAATGTACATAGGCTCATGGAGGTTTTGGTGAGTCCAGATCAGGTGTACAATTGTAGAATTACTGCAGATTATCAGAATATATACTGTAAACATGATGAGAAAATAAAGACATCTGTATTTGTACAATTCTACGTACCCATCAAGGGTTATAAATGTTGCATTTAATTCATCATTCATTATGATTGTCATAAAATAAATAATAATGTATAAAACAGGCAGGATATATAATATAATACAGTTACCTACACCTAGTGAGTCTCCACTACCAGAATTCAGAAACTGAACTGCATTGGTTTTAAAAAACTGCGTCGTCCTCTGTGGATTTCATTAAACTCTCCACTAAGAGATACTGACATAACTTCATCAAACTCTGGAGGCCAGTATGCAGGAGCACCAACAGGGGAATGGGTGAGTACAGGATGTTGCACGACAACCATAGCTGGTTAGAGGCCCTAAAACATTCACGATACAATATTCAATTCATGACTTCATATATTCTATTGGCACAAAGACCAGAATTTGCTTTATTTTCCATTGCCCCTTTCACTAACAGGACACCAAGTTTGTGACCATTGGAGACTTTCTCCAGGATGTCACTGGGTAGTTGTATCAGTTCCTTGAGCATCAAGTCTTAAGGAACCTAAAGAGAGTCCAGTTGCTTTTAGAAAGCACTGAGGTGGTGAGCTGCAGATAAAATCATTATTTAATTATCACAACATTGTCCGACAAAATGACCAAAACTCCACTTTGATGACAGCATCTGTGCTGCGACATGTAAAGCAGCTGCAAACTTATTCAAATTAATTACTGAAATAATGGAAGAGGCAAGCCACTTAGAGAATCTTCAATAGTCTGGTATGCCAAAAATGGTATGATATAGAATGATAGTTTCAACTGAAGGTGACAGTGGGTGCAAATGGATTTCAAATAAGGATATCAAAACCAAAATTTGTGTGATGGATAAACTGTATTTTTTCAAACATCAGACATAAAGTCTGCTCTGATGGGATGAGCTGACTGCCCCTGGATTGAGCTGAGTAAAAGGTTGACGCCATGACACCTAGTGCATTGTGACGGCCTTTGTTAACTTCAGTCTTCTCTCTTTGTGGCTGTGTGAGCCCTTGTCTAAGATTGGTGGAATCCTTTGTTGGCCTGTCCCTCTGCTGCTGCTCCACCCCTGCTCCGGATTGGCCCGACGTCTCTGTGCACGCACCACTCCAGGCGGCCCTGCACGATGATGTCAGCAGTATAAAACCCATCTTTTTTCAAGATGGTGGCGCGTCCAGACGCAGTGGCCCAGCGCTCTTCAAGATTTGGCAGCTTATTTGTCTTTCTTGTGTTTTTTCTCTTTGTTTTTGTGCGTGTGTTGGTGTGTTGGTGTGTCCCTGTCCCTCATCCCAACAATAAAGATCTATTCCATTCTAAATGACTGCCCGGGGGCGTTGCCAGAATGGCTGCCAAGTGGCAAGATTTGCCTAAAATGGCCTTGGTAGAACATGAAAAAGATCAGGAAAACAACTATTTTAGAAATGTGGCTGCTTAAGAACTAATTTGTTCTTTCTCACAACAAAGCTGTCTTACAGTGTTATGTAGAAACATACAGTACAAAACTAAGGCAACACTGGGCCTCAGCATGAGGGAACCCAGAGTTAAAGTGAATGGAATGGAAAACTCTGAGTGTCTTTTAACTCTGAGTTAATAAACTCAGAGTTCTCAATAAACCACCATTTTATGCCTAGATTAAGTTGATCAGTCATCAACATTGTGGTTGATAGGTGGCACCATAAACCCCTAGGTCACCAGGGCACCAGAACTCTCATACACAAAAGGCCCATGTAATATAGACTGACATAAACATGCAACTCTATATTATCTGCAGTAAAACAGACATCAGAGGTCCAATTGTATTTATAATGGACCATAGTAGCTCAAGAATGGCAATATCCAATATCAGGCTTTTTTCATGTCACCACCAAGAATAGCCTTTATGAATACTTGAGGTTTTGAGCCGGGATTTTCCTGTTTCAGTTCCAAAATAGTAGTCAATAGTAATAAATTTACAATTTTGCTTTTTCCTCACAGTTATCTGTCAGCCGTAATAACCAATGTGAGCTTCAGTAGTGAATAAGTAGTATGAAAATCCAATGAAAGGTTTTCTCAAAGACATTTTAGCATCTGTACCCAGTTGGTGGAAGTTAACTGCAACACATTTTGAGCCACAAACACTAAGAAACAGACCTCAGTATTTTGAGAGTGGTAGCTACAGCCCTGAGGTGGCTGCATTTCTGTATGTGGAGCAATATTGAGACAATTAATTGACAAAATTATGTAACAAAATCAGCATTAAACTTGTGATGACACTGTTACAGATTTGATCACTCAACACATTGGGTTGAGTGATTACACTGTTAATGCTGATGTTACTTTATCAGGTAAGTCTCTCAGCCATACAAACCAATTTCTTCTTCATCATCAGTCATCATTTGTCTTGTATAACTGTTATAGAAGAAACTTACCAGCGCCGATACATTAGTTTGCTTTTGGTCTGGGCAGAACAACCTCTTGAGGTTTAGAGATTTCTTTTCATTTTCATTCCATACATGATTGGATTAAATAGAGGATGATAAAAATCAATGTAAAGTCATTATTAAGTTTACAATCTTGGAAGATCTAATTCCAGTCCCACTATAATAACATCATATGTACACAGAAATAGTTTATCAAAACTATTATGAGGTAAACAGGTCTGTGCAGCTTTTTTCTTGACTTACTGTCGATAGGATATTATAAGTATCCGGTGTATGTAAAAAGGAAGAGAACAGGGAGAAGTACAACATTAAGCAGTAAGGATCATATCACGAATAATACGTGTTTGGAGATCATACATTGAATTTTGTAAACTGCATTGTTGCAAAAATTCCATTTAAAATAAACTGCAAAGTTCTTCATTGGCAGTCAGTACAGTTGGCACTGTAAATCGACACAGGAGAAGCCAAGCTACAACCAAGAACATACTGATGGTTGTTTTTATTATGATAGTTGATATTGCAGAGGTTTACATATAGACACATACCTGTCATAGGATGGCGACTGCCAACAGTAAGAATCTCTGCACTACCTAAAGAGTAAAATATTTGAAATTGAAAGAGACAGGCTGAGTAGATATGATCTGTTCTTCATAGATAGAAAGTCAGTTAAAAGCTTTGGGTAGATAGCAGTGCTGGAGTAGAACAGGAGTTCAGTAATAAAGCTGCAATGAAAGTGTGTACATAGGCTCATGGAGGTCTTCATGAATCCAAATAAGATAATAATAGTACAATTACTGCAGATTATTAGAATATAACTGTAAATATGATGAAAATAAACATATCTATATTTGTCCACTTCTACATGCCCACCAAAAGTTAAATATGTTACATTTAATTCATCATCCATTAAGGTTATGAGAAATGATGTGAACAACACAACTACTGAGAATAGAATTGTCACTGAAGGAACATGTAACCTGTACTGGGGTCTTTTACATTTACAGTTATCTGACCTTGAAAGACACTAAGAGTGTGTTCATCTCCAGAATTCAGAATGTGAACCAAGGTCTGTTGAATGTCTATTTTTATCAGATTGCTTCATCCTCCATGGATCCTATTAAACATTTTACCAACAACTACTAATATGTAAAGAACTTCATCAAACTTTTGTCTCTTCGTTGGCAGGGTTGGGAGAAGTAAGTGTCTAGACACCCATAGGAGATGTAATAACAGCACCCAGTTGTACTGTGTAAATAATAATTGTCCAGTGTCTGTGACATTAAAGAATAATATTTAAATTTCAACAGGCAGTTTTGAGCAACACTACTGTGGAAATGTGAGCTAGCGGAGTCAGTAAGTAGGGCCATTTGAGTTGGATCTGGCAGATCACACCTCCTCGCAATCAAAACTGTTTCTAGGGGTTAGAGCCACTGAAGTGACCAAGACTACCTCTCTCAAGTGTCTCAGACCAACTGATTTGGACCTTAATGTGACTAAGCGTCCAAAATGAACTGCACCATGGTTAACACACTAGGGTTCAATTCAAATGAGCTAAAAAGTGCCTTCACAACTCATCTTTAGTGCAGTTAATACAAACTCTGGGTGCATTTTCCCACTTTGTACAGTTCATCTGGGCTGGTGAGAGAACTCAGTCAGATCCTGGTGCAAAACAATCCGCCGAGACCTGACTGTCTGTATTTGTTCACTCTACATACCCATCAAGAGTTATGTATGTCATATTTATTGTTTTATCCATTAAGGTTGTCTAAACAAAAAGACTGTTTCACTGCAGTTGCATCAACATATTATAAACTGATATCTTAAATGGTAATGCGCCATCATGTTTAATATATATATATATAGTGAATCCTGACTGGAAGCTTGACTTTCAAAATTACATCTCAAGTAAAATTGCATTAAATTTTTCCCAAAATCGCTCAGCCCTAATCTGCATGATTTTATGCACTGCATTGCTCCCATGTGATTGGCAGATAACTGTTTGAATAAAGCAGGTCTACAAGTATACCTGATAAAGTGCTTGTTGAGTGTACTTGTTGAGTTACCAAAGAGTTTTCCTAGTTATGTCGTGATGGCAGTTGATTTGGGAAATTGGTTTCTGGCCGGATTAAGTTCTGAACAGCTAACTCATACATATATGAGGACAGTATGAATGGCAATGTAAAACAACTTGTTGTTTACTTGCATAGATATTATTATGAGGTATATAGATATGGCATTTTGTCACACCCCTAATCTCTACAGTCAATACCAGCGTAATGTCAAAATAACAGTGTTTTGGAAAATGTACATTAAATGGTTCATCAGGGCAGATGTAAAATGTAATGTTCCCATGGACCCAGTGAGTTACACTGTGGGTAGAACTTACATGCCAAATTAGTTATTATCAGCTCCTGTTTGCAGTTTACCAATGGATGTACAGACAACTATCACTGGATTACTGTGATACTGAAAACTTAAAAGCATGATGATTCAGGCAAGTTCTGAAGTGATACACTTTTATGTTCCTTTAGTCAATTGTACATTATCTCAGAATTATGAAATAATTTGTCATTTGCTGCAAGTTTTCTCAATTATGAGATAGTAAGTTTTAAAACCACCCTAGTGAGACTGTGTGAAAATGAGAGCATCAACATGGTGGATTTATTTATTCATTTATTATTCCATAATAAAGTGAAACCTGCTTTGTCTCAAAAAGGAAGCAAGTGTCTACATCTTTAGTAAACAACAAGTCAGATCTAAAACGTGATCTTTCAGGCTGTGAATATAAAATGCTGACACCTTAATACACACATCAATCCGTCAGCAAGATGATAATATGACTGACATTACTGACTTAAGCCCGCACACACCAAAAGACACCGTAAAATCACCTGAACACACTCTCACAATAACAGGAGAATCTGGCAAGATAACTAGAATCAACTGACAATCAGGCCTTGTTGACTTTGGATTGGGAGGGGCATTATCCCAATTATCTTTTGTTGTGTACCAAAAGATAATTACAGGGTTCTATTTTAGCAGATTGTCTAAAAAAATAAATGAAAACAAAGATTATTTTACAAAGAGGAAAATTATTGTGCTAGATTTTTAAATGACTGCAACATAATAATCAACCTTTAAATGTTGAAGCTATGATTTTGATTAACACCCTACCTTCAAGAATTACAGCTGGATTATAACAGAAGATGACTGTATAAGAGACAAAGTATTAGTTGTTCAAAAAGCCACTGAAAAGTGTTGGGTAGATAGCAGTGCTGTATAGGAACAGAGTTCTATTGTTGCAGTTACATTATTACACAGTGGATGTCTGTACATTTGTTTTAGTGTTAACACATCAGATCATTTTGGCTGAAAAGAACAACCTCTTGAGGTGTCTAGAAATTTCTATTAATTAAAGAGAGGGGTACAGAACTACCTGTAAAGTCATTATAAACGCAATTTTGGAAAATCTGATTCCAGTTGAACTATAATAACATCATATACACCCAAGCAGGAGACGCTGATTAAAACTATCAGATGAGGTAAACATGTCTGTACAGCTTTGTTCCTGACTCTTACCGCTTCTGCTACAGGATATTCTAAGTATCCCGCTGTATAAAAGTATGAAGAGCAGAGGGAGGAGCAACATTTAGAAAGACCATATCCTGTATGAACTGTGTGCTTGAGACAACACAACTGTTTGTAAATTGCATTGTTACAAAAAAATGCCTTCAAAGTTGTTGCAGGAGTTTTTATTAGCACTCTGTATAGTTATTGCAACCTGACAAGCAGGGAGAAGCCAAGCTAAAAGCAGTAAAATACTCCACGGTTGTTTTTCTCTCATGATAGTTGGATATTGCAGAGGCTTGCATATAGACACACACCTGTCATAGGACATGACTGCCAACAGTAGGAATTCTGCACCACCTAAAGAGTAAAATATTTGAAACTGAAAGAGACAGGCTGAATAAGCAGGATCTGTTCAATAGATAAAAAGTCAACCAACAGCTTTGGGTAAATGGCAGTGCTGGAAAAGAATAGAGTTCAGTAACAAAGCTGCAATGAAAATGTACATAGGCTCATGGAGGTTTTGTGAGTCCAGATCAGGTGTACAATTGTAGAATTACTGCAGATTATCAGAATATATACTGTAAACAGATGAGAAAATAAAGACATCTGTATTTGTACAGCCCTAATGCACTCCATCAAGGGTTATAAATAGCATTTAATTCATCATTCATTATAGATTATTGCTAAAATAAATAATAATGTATAAAACAGGCAGGATATATAATATAATACAGTTACCTACACCTAGTGAGCCCCAATACCAGAATTCAGAAACTGAAACTGGTATTGGTTTTAAAACTGGCGTTGCCCCTCTGTGATTTCATTAAACTTCCACTAAGAGATACTACATAACTTCATCAAACTCTGGAGGCCAGTATGCAGGAGCAAATTCAACAGGGGAATGGGTGAGTACAGGATGTTGCACGGCTAAACCATATAGCTGGTTAGAGGCCCTAAAACATTCAATACGATACAATATTCATCTATGACTTCATATTCTATTGGCACAAAGACCAGAATTTGCTTTATTTTCCATTGCCCTTTCATCAATAGGACACCAAGTTTGTGACCATTGGAGACTTTCTCCAGGATGTCACTGGGTAGTTGTATCAGTCTTTGGAGCATCAAGCTTTAAGGAACCTAAAGAGAGTCCAGTTGCTTTTAGAAAGCACTGAGGTGGTGAGCTGCAGATAAAATCATTATTTAATTATCACAACATTGTCCGACAAAATGACCAAACTCCACTTTGATGACAGCATCTGTGCTACATGTAAAGCAGCTGCAAACTTATTCAAATTAATTACTGAAATAATGGAAGAGGCAAGCCACTTAGAGAATCTTCAATAGTCTGGTATGCCAAAATGGTATGATATAGAATGCTAGTTTCCAACTGAAGGTGACAGTGGGTAAAATGGATTTCAAATAAGGATATCAAACCAAAATTTGTGTGATGGATAAACTGTATTTTTTCTTTAAACATCAGACATAAAGTCTGCTCTGATGGGATGAGCTGACTGCCCCTGGATTTGTTGAGTAAAAGGTTGACGCCATGACACCCAGTGCATTGTGACGGCCTTTGTTAACTTCAGTCTTCTTTGTGGCTGTGTGAGCCCTTGTCTAAGATTGGTGAACTGTTGGCTTGTCCTCTGCTGCTCCACCGCTCCGGGATTGGCCCGACGCCCTGTGCACGCACCACCCAGGCGGCCCTGCACGATGATGTCAGCAGTATAAAACCCATCTTTTCAAGATGGTGGCGTCCAGACGAGGGCCCAGCCAAGACGGCAGCTTATTTGTCTTTCTTGTGTTTTTCTCTCTTTGTTTTTGTGCGTAAAGGTGTGTTGGTGTCCCTGTCCCTCATCCCAACAAAGATCTATTCCATTCTAAATGACTGCCCGGGGCGGCTAGAATGGCTGCTAAGTGGCAAAAGATTTGGCCTAAAATGGCCTTGGTAGAACATGAAAAGATCAGGAAAACAACTATTTTAGGAAATGTGGCTGCTATTGAACCAATTTGTTCTTTCTCGCCAACAAAGCTGTCTTACAGTGTTATGTAGAAAACACATACAGTACAAAACTAAGGCAACACTGGGCCCTTCAGTATGAGGGAACCCAGAGTTAAAGTGGGAATGGAATGGAAAACTCTGAGGTCTTTTAACCTGGAGTTAACAAACCCAGAGTTTCAATAAACCACCATTTTATGCCTAGATTAAGTTGATCAGTCATCAACATTGTGCTGATAGGTGGCACTATAAACCCTAGGTCACCAGGGCACCAGAACTCTCATACACAAAAAGGCCCATGTAATATAGACTGACATAAACATGCAACAGCAAACATACTACATCATAATAAAATAACATACGCTATTTTTCTTCATATGAAACTGACATCAGACTGTATTTGTCAGGATTTATTCACCATTCATTTAGGATTTTAAATACTGATCTGTGAAGGTTTAAGCCCACATGCAAGAAACTGTAACATTACGAATGAGAGAGAGAAAAACACTCTTTAGTTGATGGCTATCATTTCAAACTAAGTCAACACAGTAGGGACAACAGCACTAATACAAATGTCATTACTGGTAGCAGTTTCTTTTTTGCCAGAAAATTTCATATAATTGACTGACTTAGTTACTAAACACAATAAAAATATTGTGTTGGATATTGAAATACCTACAGCAAATGTATCAAATAATTAAGGGTAGAGCCTGTATTTACTGTAGCATAGTCAGAGAATTAAACACTCACATTAAACACCCTCCAAGAATCAGACATCATCACCTCACGTCTCTTCATTATTATTACAGTAGAAAGGACAGTAAATAAGTAAATCAGTTCAGACACAGTAGTTCACTTTGTATTACGGCCAATTATATTTACAAATGTAACGTATAACCTAATATACAGGAAAGTTCCACCACTTGCTCATTAAGGAAGAAGTTGGCTCACACAACAACCTTTGAGGTGTTTGGAAATTTTCATTTTTAGTCCATATAAGGATTGGATTACAGAGAGGATGATACATTACTATTTGCAAAGTCATTACAAATCGGGCAGTTTTTGGAAAAATTAGATTCCAGTCTAATTATAATCATATCACACGAATTAAACAAGAGTAGCTGATTAAAACCAACAGGTGAGGTAAACAGGTCTGTGCAGCTTTTGTCCTGACTTCTCTACAGCTTCTATAGGATATTATGAGAATCTTTGTATGTAAAAAGTATGAAGATATAGGAAAAGTGCAACATTAACAGGGACAACTAGACCATATATAGATAATGCCTTTGAACCTACACAAGGAAGATGGTTGACTGAATTGTTGCAAAGATTCCTCAGCAAAGCTACAGAGTTTTTATTAATCTTTAGTATCACTGGAAGCGCAGTCTGACAAGCTGCTAGAACCAAGCTAACAATAATAGAACACTACAGTTGTTTTTCTCATGATAGTTGACAGAGGTTTCATATATAGACACATACCTGTCATAGGGCCAGCTGCCAACAGTAAGAATTTGAGGCACTAAAGCGTAAAATATAAAACTTGAAAGACAGGCTGAGTAAGATATGAATCTGTTTTTCAGATAAAAAGTCTAGAAGCTTTGGGTAGATATTAGTGCTGAACAGAACAGAGTTGATTAACAAAGCTGCAAATGAAAATGTACATAGGCTCATGGAGGTTTTTGTGAATCACGATAAGACATACACAGTAGAATTACAGCAAATTATTAGAATAATATAAGCTGTAAAACATAATCATAAAATAAAGATACCTGTATTTTTGCACTTCCACATGGCCACCAAGAGTTATATATGTTGTATTTAATCACATCCATAAATGCTGTTAAAAAGCAAATGTAAACCATGAATGTAAGCATGAACACAAATGTCTGCAGAATTCAGAAAATGCAACCGTCTGAGTGTGTGAGATGATTTTATCAGACTGTGTGTCCCTCTCCATGGATCTCTCATTAAAGTCTCCACCAAAGATCCACATGGCGTCAGCAACGCCATCCAACCCGGGTTTGCATATTTACTTTTTCGTTAAAGAAAATTGTTGTTGGTGGTGGCAGGGCCCTGCCCACAGTTTCATAGAGTTTGTGTTTTACACTATGCCAAGTCAAAATGTCTAAAATGTCTTGACCCCATTTCAGCAGGAGTCGAAAAGCTGTGATAAACTAAAGTCTACAGCCCGCTATGGCAGACAGATGAAATTAGAAAACGGCTAACAGCTAACTAAGGGAACAAAGCAAGGCAGTGAGATGGGAGACCACAACAAGTCAGCTAGATTTATCAATATGCTCCTGAGAAGGTCTTCATCCGTGGCCCAGAAAATGTATTAGCTTAGCATAAAGACTGGATGCAACAGCCAGCTTAGCTCTGTCCAGAGTTCAAAACAGCCAACCCAGTATATATGTCGTGGTCTATTGATTTTGTGTACATGAACATGAATTTACCAGCACAAATTGCAGCTTGTCAAATAGCCCAATCATCCAGTCTATTTCTGCTTATCTGATGTCATACCAAGGCATACCAGAAACCATCACAAGCAATGCTTTCAGCTCCCGTTTAGGATCCTAAGGTGTTGGAATTTCAGGTCCCCAACCAGCTACACCCTCACCATGGCTACGCCTTTGAGATCCCGCCGATGAATATCACAACAGGATTGGGGACTGTCACAAACTGGGCCTAATGGCCATGACAAAAGAGAAACACAATAGATCCGGTTAACAAAAAGACAACCAAATGGGTGTCTCACGCAGGACAGAGAGAGAGAGAACCAGAACTGAACCTGAGAGGGATTTATAAGGATCAGTGGCAATACAGGCCTAGAGTCATCAAGAAGCCCAGGCGCCTGATGTCCCTTTGCCACACCTTTCCAGTACCTGCAAACAAACAAATAATTGTGAACAAATGATAGCAGACAAACTAGCTAAGACTGGCCTCAGTTACGCCCGCTAAAACCCAACTTACCCAGCGATTCTGAGTTATTTAACTGGCCTCCCAACAGGTTCTCATCAGGTGCAACCACCCCATCATCCTCTGATGATGGCTCAGCGACAGAGACCTGTCTCCCTGCTGCATCTGCCGCCAGCACAGGTTTAATAACACTGCTGCACAGGGTCCCCTAAACCCACAAGACTGCAACCCCATGTAAATAAGGTTTTAATAAAATTGCCCCGACTGATCACGGAGGTCCTCAGCACCTCTTCCCCGAACTTCCTGAACAACAATTTGAAAGACAGGCAGCGATAAAATGCTTCCATGAGACACCCATTTCCTCACCAACTCCTGATCCTGCAGGATGTAACCCCTGGCAGCACTCATCCCATTAGCACCAGGCAGCACCATGTGGAACAGCTCACTAAGGATGGATCAGAACCTGCCCTGCGCCCAGCCTCACGAAACAGACAGGAGCGAGTTGGTATGGACATGGCAGGAGCCCTATCTCTGTGTCACTCTGTTCGGCTCCAGGCTCTGACTCGGGCGGCGATAGTTATCGGGTCACCGCAGGCTGTAAAACACTAGGAAACACTGCGCACTTTTGTCGGGTTTCTGCAACAGAAGGAGAGAGGAGGTTACCACAGGAGGTGGCGGACCATCGCCCACGCTGAAAAATCCAGGTGCCCAGGGCTGCACCACTGCAGTTTCCACTTGTGTATCGGAAGAAAGAGAAGAGAGAGAAATGGAACAGGGAGAAATGACACCAGAGGAAATATTAAAGGTTAATTGACCGGACTGATATAATTTGACAGGAGCAGCAAGTGCCACAGGCTTAACTCATGACATGGAACCCGGCTTAGATCCAGCCTTCACAGGACACTCATTTTTCCAGTGCCCTCTGCCTTGCAGTAATTACATCTCTTACTGGAATTGTAATACAACTGACTGGGTGGCCTTGGCGAGCATGGCGAGGACCGGCCGCCTCCTCCCACCGCCACCAGCTGGCCGAGACTTACTGCCATCCCTAAAATCAGACCCATCCCGAGCCCTGTGCTCATGGTCCCCACGCTGGTCAGCATACCATCTGCCGCAGCAGCCTCAGCAGCGGCTCACCTTTGTGTTCCACAACGAACGAGTAACATTACTGGGCAACAAGTTTTTGAACTGCTCCAGCACAACCGGATCATACAATGCTCATAAGTATGAACCCGGTCTCACTCCCAAAACTGGGGGGACCAAGCGCAGATTCGTGAACACATCAAACCCATGCGAGGGCCCTGCAAATCCCACCAGGAAATTGGCCTCATGCCGCCACATTACCTAAGCTCAACCTGCGCCTCTAGTTCTAATGTTTTTACTCCATCTGTAACAAAGTAACTGTCTCTGCTGTTCAAACGCTAAGACGGCACCTCCAGCTTCGCCCAGCCAGCCGCCTCCCAAACGAGTCTAGAGCAGGAGCAACAGCAGGTAATTGCTGAGGGAGAACACCCACTTATCAGGTTCTCTTTTAAGATACTCTTCATGTTCTCTTTCATCCACTTATCACCAACATTCATTTTAAAATGTTTGGCACTTTCACTAATTGCTCCCGCGCAACGCCCACACCTCCGGCCGGAACCAAATCCATATTAACAAATACGGGTTAAGGTTACCTGTCGGATTATACACCACAACTGATGCACCAGCAGCCTCTGGAGATCCACACAGCCACATGCCACCGCAGCCCGGCCTCTAACTGCCTACCCCAGAACTAACTAAACCCCAAGTCTTCAGGTGCTACTTGTAGTGGGTACTTACGCATTATATCCCAAGCCCGTAAAACCACCACAATGTATGCACTTGCACCTGCAGCTTTGGATGTGCTCCCCACAACTGCTCCAACCACTTTTGTCACCACACTACACTTCACTGTCCCTGTCTGCCACTGCACATTCATTCACAAACTGCACGTGGAAAACTACAACTGCAGGCCTCACGCCACTCTGATGCAACAACCACGTGAGTACCCTATTCATTCACAAACCCATGTCCGCCATCAAACAATTAACTTCACTGAACCAACAGCACTACACCAATCTATACCGGCCAAATAAGGAACGGACGAAGCCTCATTTGTCACAGCCCGACTTGACAACTGTGACAAGGAAGTGAGACGTGCACGAAAGGGCAGGTTAAAGTGAACAATATATTTACAAAAAGTTAATTAATCAACCTAACCAAACAACACAGGAGCAAATCAAACTAATTAAAAGAGAACGGCAGTTGCCACTCAAGGCTGGCCGGGACCAGGAACCATCCTCCCAGCCACCCACCAGACTCAGACTAAGGGTTAATATCAGAAGGAGCACACACCTGGCCCGGTGGCTAACCAGCTGATGACCCCTCCACCCAACACCTGCAAGAAACAAGTACAAAGAAATACAACAGGGACAATTCCAGTGTCCAGGTGAGGAGTCGTTACACAAGACAGAATCCACATCTGACGCTCAACAAGACATTCCTCTGTAGGTGGGAGCTGATGACTCCATGGATAGCATCTGCCAGACATTCCAGTTCATTGTCATTACACATTTGTGTTTGCTAGCTCTGTCTGCAGCCTTCCACACCATCTGATCCAACTCATCATCATTTGTCAGCCTTCCACCCTTCACCTGACTGTCTAAGACGATGACTGCACATATTATTTGGTACCAAGTACACTTATGAACCATTTTATGCTCTAACATGGTGTTTATTATGGCCAATCCATGACCAATACACAAGCTCAATAACTACTCACTGCTCAGGTTCAGGCCAGATAGGCCATTCCTCCCAATCACGGTCCTCCAGGTGTCTCCGCTTCTCATCCATGTGTGCTCTGAAGTCCTCGAGAACTATAGAGTCCCTCCGCAGAAACCTCTTCAGGATACCAGCCAGAGACTCCAGGAAGGCCGGATACTCTGAGTTACTGTTCATACAGTTAAGCACACACGCCACCTGTGCAATTCTGGTAAAGGAGTATCCAGCCTCTTGCCAGGAGTTTGGTTCCAGAGCCCAGCTTTGTATAGAGGTGAGCCCAACCATATCTAGTTGGAACCGCTGCACCCTCCCTCACCAGCTCAGGTTCCTTCCTCACCAAAGAGGTAACCTTCCAGATCCCAAACCCAGTCTGTGTTCCTGTGTCCCTGCCCCTTGCCTAATCTCACCACAAAGCACCTGACCCCAATGCCCATCCACGGGGTGGTGGGCCCATGGAGTGGCAGCTCCATGCTGGCTCCATTGGGCCCAGTGGCTAAAGGTTGCTAAATTGTTCCTGTCCGGTCCCCCCATGACCAACAAGGAGACCCTACCTGGGACTATTGCCCCAACAACACACTTCCCAGTACCCTGAGGCTGTTAGATAGTCCCAAAATGTAATTTATTGATTTTGTGTACATGGACACAAATTTATCTCTTTGTTTTTTGTGACAGTCAGCACGACCTGCAGTTCATTAAATTCAACATTCAATGTAATGTGTTGGTACATTGGTTCACGGACTGGACAGGAATCGGCCTCTTTTTGTGACAGTAAAGTATCAACTTGTAGTGACTACAGCAGCATTATACATACAGCACCTGGTTAAGGTTAGTGAAGGATCTTGGTCTGGTTTAATATTTAAAAAGTTACAGTGACAACGTATTAATTTATATTCAACCAAAACCATCATCTTTTGCTATCCTTAACCAAAGTGTATTTCTAAACAGTTGAGGATTGGTCACTGATGTGTTTTAGAATCTAAAGCTTCAACACAGAGTGATTCTACATTTCCAGCAAAAGATTTGTGCAGTAATGGGCAGTAAATTGTTGAGTATAGGGAAACATTTCTCACACCAAAGCTCCACAGTGTTATGAAGAAAAACTTCTTGCACAAAACAAAGGCAACAACTGAACCTTAGGATCAAGGGAAGAGACACTGAGAAACTCAGGTTTGTCAAGAAAAACTCAAGCAGTGAGCAGGTTTGGTTAAGGCTGAATAATCACAGTAACCCGAGGTAAAAGTGATGCCACTTTCTGCAATGGAGAACCCAGAGTGCCTTTAACTCAAGAGCACAACTGACTAAACCACTATTTTATGCCTGTATTGATAGTCAGCCATCAACATTGTGGTTTGTTGCCCACTAAACCTCTAGATCACCAGGGCACCAAAGGCTGTTTGGCCTTGATTTGGACTTTCATACACAAAAGGCCCATGTAATATAGACTGACATAAATATAACAGCAAACATACTACATTTTAATAAAATAACACATTGATTACGCTTGGCTTTTCTTCATATGAAACTGACATCAGACTGTATTTGCTTTGGTGATTTATTCACCATTCATTTAGGATTTTAAATACTGATCTGTGAAGGTTTAAGCCCACATGCAAGAAACTGTAACATTATTTAATGAGAGAGAGAAACACCTTTAGTTGATGGCTATCATTTCAAATTAAGTCAACACAGTAGGGACAACAGCACACACATAAATGTCATTACTGGTAGCAGTTTTTGCCAGAAAATTTCATATAATTGACTGACTTAGTTACTAAACACAATAAAAATATTGTGTTGGATATTGAAATACCTACAGCAAATGTATCAAATAATTAAGGGTAGAGCCTGTATTTACTGTAGCATAGTCAGAGAATTAAACACTCACATTAAACACCCTCCAAGAATCAGACATCATCAACCTCACGCCTCTTCATTATTATTACAGAGTGACAGTAAATAAGTAAATCAGTTCAGACACAGTTCACTTTTGTATTACGGCCAATTATATTTACAATGTAACGTATAACCTAATATACAGGAGTTCCACCACTTCGCTCACATGTAGCGTTAAAGCTATTCGACACAACAACCTGAGGTGTTTGGAATTTCTTTCATTTTTAGTCCATATATGATTGGATTACAGAGAGGATGATACATTACTATTTGCAAGTCATTACAAATCGGGCAGTTTTTGGAAAATTAATTCCAGTCTAATTATAATCATATCATACGTAATCAAACAAGAGTAGTTGATTAAAACCAACAGGTGAGGTAAACAGGTCTGTGCAGCTTTTGTCCTGACTTCTACAGCTTCTATAGATACAGGAGAATCTTTGTGTATGTAAAAAGTATGAAGAGCATAGAAAAGTGCAACATTAAATAGAACAATCATACCATATATAGATAGTGCTCTTTGATGTCACATGCATAGATGGTTTGCTGAATTGTTGCAAAAA
This sequence comes from Lates japonicus, assembly GCA_033238685.1. Classification (NCBI taxonomy): domain Eukaryota; kingdom Metazoa; phylum Chordata; class Actinopteri; family Centropomidae; genus Lates; species Lates japonicus. The sequence continues at coordinate 354,912 of BRZM01000131.1, read as the reverse complement.
TTCCTTTTCAAAGTAAAGCTACAGAGTTTGTTATTAATATTTAGTACTGGAAGTAGTCTGACAAGCAGGCAGAAACTAAGCACAATAATAGAATACTGACAGTAATTTTTCATGATAGTTGGATATTGCAGAGGTTTACATATAGACACATACCTGTCATAGGCCATAGCTGCCAACAGTAAGAATTTGAGGTGCTTAAAGTGTAAAATATAAAACTTGAAAGAGACAGGTTGAGTAAGATATGATCTGTTTTTCAGATAAAAAGTCATTCAGAAGCTGGGGTAGATATTAGTGCTGAACAGAAACAGAGTTGATTAACAAAGCTGCAATGAAATGTACATAGGCTCATGGAGGTTTTTAATCACGATAAGACATAATAATAGTAGAATTACAGCAAATTATTAGAATATAAGCAACATAATCACAAATAAAGATACCTGTATTTTTGCACTTCCACATGGCCACCAAGAGTTATATATGTTACATTTAATTCAGCATCCATAAAATGCTGTTAAAAAGCAAATGTAACCATGAATGGGGCATGAAACACAAATGTCTGCAGAATTCAGAAATGCAACTGTCTGAGTGTGAGATGATTTTATCAGACTGTGTCCCTCCATGGATCTCATTAAAGTCTCCACCAAAGATCTGCTACGATGTCAGCAACATCATCCAACTCTTAGAGGCACGAACCCACAGGTAGGAGCCCAGAAAATGGCAACTTGCCTGTGATTTTTTAAATCACAAATATCATTTATTTGAACATGTAACCAACTTTTCTTTCAAAAAAAATACTCTCTTAACCCTTTATCAGGCAAGTGACTATATATGGTAACTTCCGCGGACATCCAAAATGGCGTCGGTACGTGGCCCAGTGAGGTCGGAGAATCAATATATGTATATATATATATATATGTGTGTGTGTGTGTGTGTGTGTGTGTGTGTGTGTTATTTATGTTCAATGAAACATGTTAAAAATAACTGTTCCTTTAACTTTATATGTGTTTTTCTATTTTTTTTATATATACACCTTTTAGAATTTTTTTTCCCCTAGACGGGCAAGGAACCATATATGGTAACTTCACTGATCTTGATTTTCTACATGAAAATGTAATATTTTCAAAAATTTCACAAAAGTAAAAAAAGTCTTGTTGTGCCCTGCTACGACACTCTAGGGTTGAAATTTTGAATTTCCAAGTATTTCAATGAGTGCCCGATAAAGGGTTAAGAGGGAAACAAAGGAAATAGTTGGCATCCTTTTAAACATGTTGTTTAAATGACACTGAGTTACAGTAACAGCAATGACAAAAACACACTTCCACTAGGAAAACCTTGTAAAATATTACATAAAGTTGCCTGGAAATGACCAATACACAATTTGAATAGTTAAAAAATGATGTTTAATTTGTTGTAGTTGTAGTGGTATTCCAGCAGCTCCTATGTTCTGCTCTGTAAAATTCCTGTTTTTGTCAATGGAGTCTGGTAGTGATATATAGTGATATATAGATTTAAAAATAATGGAATTATCTTTAGTTGTCCTGGCAACATACTTAATGTTGCCAAGACAGTAAGCTCACACTGATAATCTCAGGTGTGTGTGTATGAGCCGGAGACACAGAGCAGATGAGCTAATGACAGAAAAATATGCTTAAATAATGAGATAATCATGTCACAGCAAGAACAATGTGATTTAGATCATATTAATTTTGATTTTATTTGTATCTGTCTCACAAAAAGATGAAGAGTCAATGATTGTGAAATTTTAAAAGTCACAGCCCTAACAAGATTTGATTTGTAAACACACACAGACAAACTCGCATTTTTATGTACACAATTTGAAATTACACATATAAGGAGAATTTAAGTACAGAAAAAAGAAGAAAAATGCAGTTATGAAACACAGTTATGTTGTCCCATTTACAGCCTAAAATATTACTTATCAGAATTACTGTATTTTATATTGCTGACATTTTCTCATTTTAAAATGTTAACATCTGCACTTGATGATCATTACACTGAGACATGATGAATACCATGCTGGAACACCACTACAACTCCTCCAAATGAAAAATATTTTTTTAATCCAGGAACCCAGTTCCCATGTGATTCCTGGGAACTGGGTTCCTGCAACCCTGTATGGGATAAATGGTTATAGCATTAATCATTAAGCTGACGATAGTCCTTCCTGTATTAAATATCATTCAAAGATCAAAGAAATCACATCTCTGCATAATTATTACAAAGGAAATGAACATTATTTAGCTTTGCTTGACCTGACAGAACAACCTCTTGAGGTGTTTAGAAATTTCTTTCATTTTAGTCCATATATAATTGGATTAAAGAGAGGATGATACAAAACCACTTGTAAAGTCATTATCAAGTGTGCAGTTTTTTAGAAAACCTGATTCCAGTAGAGCTATGATGATATCATATGCACACAAGCTGGAGAAGTAGATTAAAACAAGCAGGTGAGGTAAACACGTCTGTGCAGTTTTTTTCTTGACTTCTCTACTGCTTCGATAGGATATTATAAGCAGCTTTGTGTATGTGAAAATTATGAAAAACATGGGGAGAAGTACAACATTAAACAAGCAAACCAAACCGTATATTGCTAATCCTCTTGAAATCACACAGTGGAGTTTCTCGACTGTATTGTTACAAAAAATTCCTTTCAAAGTGAAGTTACAGAGTTTTTTTTACCACTAAGCAGTGGAACTGTCACCACAACCTGAAAAGCAGGGAGAAGCCAAGCTAGAAGCAGTAAAATACTGATGGTTGTTTTGTTCATGATAGTTGGATATTGCAGAGGTTTACATATAGACACATACCTGTCATAGGACATGGCTGCCAACAGTAAGAAATCTGAACCACCTAAAGAGTAATATATCCAATACTGAAAGAGGCAGGCTGAAAATGATATGATCTGTTTTTCAGATAGAAAGTCAATGAAAAGCTTTGGGTAAATGGCAGTGCTGAAAAGAAGAGAGTTTAGTGACAAAGCTGCAATGAAAATGTACATAGGCTCATGGAGGTTTTGGTGAATCAGAACAAGACACACAATAGTAGAATTACTGCAGATGATTAGAATATAAACTGTAAACATGATTAGAAAATAAACATATCTGTATTTGTTCACTTCTACATACCCACCAAGTGTAATATATGTTACATTTAATTCATCGTCCATTTTAAGATTCATTGAACATTGAATAGAACAAGCAGAATGTGTAACAAGCATGCATGAATAAAAACTAAGAAAAGAAGTCTGCCTTTAGTGAGCTCTGGAGACCTGAGCTTTGAGACAATGCATGTGCACTCTTTTTTTCAGCCCATTTTATGACCCAGTACACTACAACGTTACTTTGGTTGCAATGTACTTTGGTCTGAACCAAAAAAACAGGTGTGAAAGGTGCCTGGGACCACGGTCTGGACAAAAGGACCAAAATTTTGGACCATTTTCAGGCCAGATCAGAGTGAACTGGTTCAGTTCGTTTGCATTCTGAAAACATTTCCTTGGATGGTTCTAACTTTTGGACCAATTACAGGACGATGAGGCAGGCTGGTCAATCATCAAACAATAAAAGAATAATAGAGAAGTAAACAATGAGCTGCAGTAGCACATAGGGAGAGGAAGAGATAAAATATTTAAGTGTAAAAGAGCATCTGTGGGACCCTCCATATATTGTTTGGGTTCCCCTCATTCTTCTAAAACAGCTCTGGTGTGTGGAGGCATGTACATGGGATGTTTGAGGGTGTCCTGTGGTGTCCAGCAACAGGACATTGGCATTGGATCATTGGATGTCATTTGGGTCCTGTGGGTCCCACAGATGCTGGATTAGATTGTAATCTGGGGAGCTTGGAGGCCACGTTAACACCTTGGGCTCTTTCTTGTGTTCCTTTAGACATTTCTGAGCAGTTTTTGTGGTGTGGTGGGAGCACTGTCCTGCTGCAGGAGGCCCCTGACATTGAATAGTGCTGTTGACACGGGGTGGTGTACTTGCGCTGTAACAGCGTTTAAGTGCATGGTACATGTCAAAATAACATCAAGATGAATGAAGGACCCAAGGTCCTTCTGGGGACAAATCTCACATTCAAGAGAAGCAATACAAGCCTTTTACAGCTTTTTTCAGGCAGGAATATTGCACCATTATTCCGCCTTGCTGTTCTGTATAAAGGTCTGTATAGGTCTGTATAGGTACAGAGGTGGAATGAGGGATCCATATTGCAACCATTCCTTTCAGCTGGAATGGGAAGTAGTTGCAGAGGCAGACCTATGTCTGTCTAAAAGGGGGAGCTGGAGCGGTGGAACAGATGCTGACCAACAGCGAGGCTGCTGTCTATACGTCATGGCTCTGATTCCGCGATGCTGGCATGTTGTATAAAACCACATGCCAGTGTAACATTAAGCCACCTTCATGTGGTTTTGTGTAAACAACCAAAAGCACCATAATTTTTAACGCTCAATCCAGTTTTGGGAACTTCAGAACTGTGCGGCTGTTAGCTTCAGCAGACCAAGACCTCCAGTGCACACTGGGGCAGTTTGCAGCCTAGTGTGAAGTGATCGGTATGAGGGTCAGCTCCTCCAAGTCTGGGACCATGGTTCTCTACCAGAAAATGGTGGATTGTTTCTGTCAGGATGGGGAAGAGTTGCTGCCCCAAGAGAGTTTAAGTATCTCTGGGTCTTGCTCACAAGTGAGGATAGGATGGAGCCAGAGAATGACAGGTGGATTGACGCAGCATCAACAGTAATGCGAATGTTGTACCAGATCACTGTGGTGAAGAGGGAGCTAAGACAGAAGGCAAAGCTCTCCAATAACCAGTCAATCTATGCTCCAATCTCACCTATGGTCAAATGAGTACCCACTGTCTGGGCTCAGCCTTAGAGATAGGGTGAGGAGCCAGGACCTCTGGAGAGAGCTTGGAGTAGAGCCACTGCTCCTTCACATCGAAAAGAGCCAGTTGAGGTGGTTTGGACATCTGATTAGGACACCTCCTGGGCACCAGGCATGGTGCACCCTGGGGTGGTGGGGATAGATGAAAACCAACTACCATGCCTGGTTTATGACTTTGGATTCATCTCAATCTTCATTCCTTCTTGTTCAACTGCATTTTATTCAACCCCTGAACTCTGATCATTCCTAAATCCCCAGTTCGCTTGCACTCCTCCATACCCCCGCCCTCATATTTTTTCAAAGCTTTTTAAACTTCATATAACCTCATATACTGTTTCCTCCTATTCAGTTCTCAAAGTAAAAAAAATAATAACGCTTTTCTCTCAAAAAAATTTAAGGTACACATGCTGATTAATTAGTTGTAATTAGAGTACAAAATAAATAAATAAATATATAACACAAATACAAATAAAATTTTGTACTTTTGAATATAGATACCCATCCAAAGTCAATGACATTAAAGCGAATGTTGTCACTTGTAATCAGATTTTAATTCTCCTAATGAAAGTCATGACAGTAGAGCAAAATACAAAGTTAAAAGTTTAAAAACACATTAAAGAGCTTTAAAGACTTAACAACTCTGCATGATTTTATCAGAAGAAATGACTTTAAAGGTCTGTATTAATACATCAGATACTTTTGGCTGGACAGAACAGCCTTTTGAGGTGTTTAGAAATTGCTTTCATTTTCAGTCCATATATGAGTGGATTAAACAAGGGATGATAGAGAACTATTTGTAGGGTCATTACTAAGTGTGCAATTTTTGGAAAGTTGGATTCCACTCGAGCTATACTGACATCATAAGCACTCCAACAGGAAAAACTAATTAAAACCAACAAATGAGGTAAACAAGTCTCTGCAGCTTTTTTCCTGACTTCTCTACAACTTCGACAAGATAATATAATTACCTTTATATATGTACAAATTATGAACAACATGGGGAGTATTACAAGATCTATTAAAGCAACCACACCATATATAGTGAGTAATCTTGATCTTACACAGTGAAGCTGGAAAATTGTATTGTTGCAAAATATTCCTTTTAAAGTAAAGTTACACAGTTTTGTTTCAGCACTTATCATTGCTGGGACTGCAATATGGCAAGCAGATACAAACCAAGATAGAACCAGCAAAATCCTCACTGTGTTTTTTCTCATGATAGTTGGATATTGCAGAGGTTTACATATAGACACATACCTGTCATAGGCCATGGCTGCCAAGAGTAAAAACTCTGTACTGCCAAAAAAGTAAAATGTAAAAAGTTGCAAGACACAGGCTGAATATGATATGATCTGTTTTTCTGATATGAAATCAATGAGAAGTTTTGGGTAAACAGTAGTGCTGTAAAGAACACAGTTCAGTAGCAAAGCTGCAATGAAAATGTACATAGGCTCATGGAGGTTTTGATGAATCACAATAAGAGACACAATAGTAGAATTACAGCAGATGATTAGAATATATACTGTAAACATGATTAGAAAATAAACATATCTGTATTTGTTTACTTGTACATACCCACCAATTGTAATATATGTTCTATTTAATTCATCATCCATTTTAAGATTCTCAGAAATAAATAATGATAACAAAAACAAGCAGAATGTGTAACAAACATGCATGAATAAAAACTAAGAAAAGTCTCAGTGTCAAGATTTCCTAAATCATCGCCTATATCACCATCGATTGTCCTATCCATGTACAGATACCTGACCTCAAACCTGCCTTTAGTGATTGTTCATCTCCATATTTAAGAAAGTGAACTATTTGAGTCTGAGGAAAGGTTTTTATGAGATGTAATCCTCCTCTAAGGATCTCAGAATTTTTTTTCTCCAGCAGAGACACTAACATGTAAACAACTTCATTAAACTCTGGAGACGTGAAGGTATGTCGCAATCCAGGTGCACTCTTTTTTTCAGACCATTTCACAACCCATTTCACTACAATGTTACTTCTTAAGATCAATTCCTCAAGTGCGCTCACAGAATTGCAATGTGAAACCAAAACTAACAAAAACATCTACTTTAGTTTGGATCAGGTGGAGCCAGAGGCCCGCAAGTGGACGGCCTGGGGGGTTTGAGAGTCTGAGAACATGGGACCTTGGGTGAACAGTGCAAGGACCAGAGAGTCGAAGAGGTTGGAAACCTTGGACAGACAGCCTTGGGGTTGGAGAGTCAGGGGGTTGCAAAACTTGGGTGGACGGCCCAGGAGCCAGAGAGTCGGGAAGTTGGAGACCTACGGAAAATGGCCCGGAAACCAAAGGCGGGTCCTCACTGGAGCCAGACAGGAGGGCGGCAACGGCAACAAATGTGAGTCCCCTCCACAGCCCAGGCAGGAGGGTGACAATGAAAACAGTTCACTTCCAAGGGTCATACAGGAGGGAGGTTACAAAGACAGGTCCCTTCTGGAGGCTAGGCAGAGGTGCGACAGCAGCAAAGGCAAGTCCCCTCAGGTGGCCAGGCAGGAAGGGTGAAGGCAGCAAAGGCAGCAAAGGCAGAAAAGGACTGAGGGCGGCACAGATGTCTCCCCTCAGGAAGCAGAGCAGGAGTTGGCCAACTCATCAACAGAACGGGCAGGAATCCATCGAGCCACTGACAGTTGATCACGAGCCAACAGCTCAGCCACAGAAGCACTGGAGCTGATGTTGGCCAGACTGCCAACAGAGGGTCTGGAGCTGGGGGCGGCTGGACCACTGCTGATGGGAACTCAGGGACTAGCGTCAGCTGGGCCAGCGAGAGAAGACAAGGAGATAGAGTCAGCCGGGCTGCTGAGAGAAGACGAGGTGCTTAGGTTGGTCAGGCCATGGACAGTAGACTAGGCATGAGTTGACTGGGGGACAGGAACTGGACTTGACTGGATCCCTGGAGCACATGTTGGCTGGACCAGCTGAGCTGTAGACAGGGACAGGAACTGGAGTCAACCAGATCTCTGACTGGAGATCTGAAACACATGTCAACTGGACTGCCAACAAGAGGTGATGAGCTGAGGTTGACAGGACCTGGTGGTCTGTAGCAGGTGTCAGCCTTGCCGTTGATGGGGAATGAGCAGCAGGAGTCGGCTGAACCACTGATGGGAGACAAGGAGCAGGACTCCGCTGTGGTCACTGGGCAGCAAGGATTCTGGACCGATGTGCAGCGAAGGCTAGGAGTACCTGGGCAGCTGAGCTTTGGACTGGCAACTGGAACCCTGTGGCTGATACTCAGGCTGGTTGCTAGACAACTAAAGCTGATGCTTGGCCTGATCACTGGAAACTTTTAGATGAGGTTTGGACTGGGAGCTGGAAACCTGAGGCTGGTAACTCTGACTCTGGAGTATGGGTCATTAACAAAGTCCATAAGCCAGGCAGGTGAAAAAAAATTCAGCTCAGGCTTTTGTGAAACCTCCCAGCAAACCTTTTCAACCACTGCCTCATTGTGCTACAGGCAAATATTAAACTGCAGCTCCCACCAAAGACATATGAGGCAGAAACTTAAGTCATTTCAATCTTTACCAAAAATAGGGTCCGCTGGGTTAATTTTTTGTATTTTGTCACAATCTGAGCTACAGACAAGGGAGATGGACCTGAAAATGTGGGCTCAGAGACTTAGCTAGCAAACAAAAATTATTCATCTTACCAAACAAAAGAATCACCAAAAACTCACTGTCAAACAAACAAGAGAAAATCCAACAAATTAAAGTCCATGGAGGAACACTGGGAAACACCGGGGAAACAGGAGTACACAAGAACATAACGTAACATAATACTCTGGAAAATTAAGAAGGTAAAGACAAGACTACACGAACAGGGACTAATGAGGTAATGGGACACAGGTGAGACAGAAAACATGTGGGTAGCAAGTAAAAGTACAAATGAGAAGAATAATTGCCAAAATAAAATAGGAAGTGTGCAGAACACAAGGGAACAGAAGAACAGAACAGAACAGAATAGAACAGAACAGAACCAAAATAAGACAAGAATTGAAAACACAAAAAACACACCAGGAGGATACTAAAACAGTAACAAAAGTTACTAGAAACCCAAGATAAATGATTTCCCAAGAAAACTAAAAACCATAGTCACTCAGGAAGGGGGGTCATGACACTTAGCTGCGGGAGCACTGCACCCACAATATCTTTCTCCCCCAATTACCGAAGCACAAAGGGTCATTCAAATATCAGCTTGAAGTTAAGAAATAATAATTTTCTTTCTCAGAAAAGTCTCAAGTACATTTGTTTGTAAATTAAAATGTGTAAATTAAAAAAACAACAACAATACAATCCCTATTACCCAGCCAAGAACAGCCCATACCCTGTCGTTCTTGGTCACACAACACATCCAGAGCCAATGACATTAATGTGAATGTTGAATGTTGTGGTTTAATTCTGCTTATTAAATTCAGTAAAACAAACTACAGTGAAAACTGTGATGATTTCATGATGTTAAATAAGAATATGTTAAATACTGTTCATGGATTCACATCTCTACATGATTATATCAGAGGAAATGACTTTAAAGGTCTGTATTAATACATCAGATACTTTTGGCTGGACAGAACAGCCTTTTGAGGTGTTTAGAAATTTCTTTCATTTTCAGCCCATATATGAGTGGATTAAACAAGGGATGATACAAAACTATTTGCAGCGTCATTATTAAGCGCAAAGTTTTTGAAAAGTTGGATTCCACTCGAGCTATACTGATATCATAAGCACTCAAACAAGAGAAACTAATTAAAACCAACAAATGAGGTAAACAAGTCTCTGCAGCTTTTTTTCTGACTTCTCTACAACTTCGATAAGATATTATAATTATCTTTATATATGTAAAAATTATGAACAACACGGGGAGTATTACAAGATCTACTAAACCGACCACACCATACATAGTGAGTAATCTTGATCTTACGCAGTGAAGCTGATACATTGCATTGTTGCAAAATATTCCTTTTAAGGTAAAGTTACACAGTTTTGTTTCAGCACTTATTATTGCTGGGACTGCAATATGGCAAGCAGATACAAACCAAGATAGAATCAACAAAATCCTCACTGTGTTTTTTCTCATGATAGTTGGATATTGCAGAGGTTTACATATAGACACATACCTGTCATAGGCCATGGCTGCCAAGAGTAAAAACTCTGTACTGCCAAAAAAGTAAAATATAAAAAATTGAAACAGACATGCTGAATATGATATGATCTGTTTTTCAGATATGAAATCAATTAGAAGTTTTGGGTAAATACTTGTGCTATAAAGAACAGAGTTCAGTAGCAAAGCTGCAATGAAAATGTACATAGGCTCATGGAGGTTTTTGTGAATCATGATAAGACAGACAATAGTAGAATTACTGCAGATTATTAGAATATATATTGTAAACAAAATCAAAAAATAAACATACCCGTATTTGTCAATTTCCACATACCCACTAAGAGTTATGTATGTAACATTTAACTCATCATCCATGAATGTTTTCTAAAACTAAATGTTCACTAATGAAACAGGGAGATTATATATATATAGATATATATAGATAATATAATTAAATCAACACATAACCTCATTTGGAGTGTGTTATTCACATACCAGACCTTGAGACCCACAAAGTGAACAGTTTAAGACTGTTGAAAGTATTTATTAGATTGCTTCACCCTCTAAGGAGCTCATTGAACTTTCCAGCAAGAAGGGGGCGCTAGTGAGATAGGCACATTGTAGGTTGGTTTTTATTTTTAGCTCTCTCTGACACACTGAGTTTTATTAGTTAAAAACTCTCACTTTGAACACTGGAGACCTGCACCCTCAAATAGTTGACAACAAGTGTGTTCGGAAGCAACTTGGTCCATGTCTGTGAGTCCTATCATTTTGCATCTCCCTAGAAACCTCCAGGAAAATACTAGTTTTAATATAATCAACTGTCCTCAATCTCACTTGGCTCATGTTCATCCATGATTGAAGTTACACAACCCACAGCTCAGCTGGTCTGATGGAAAGCTTGAAGTTCTTTTTTGCCTGCATCTGCTCTTACCCCTGCTTTGTCTGAACCCCAGTCCATTCCAGAACCTCAGTCATCAGATCTCTCAACAGTCCCTCCTGAGTACCCCGACTGGTCCTGTGTTCAGCAACCTCCATGTGCTGTTGATGCTGCCTCACCAGCCATATGACTGCACTATTGACCTCCAGTCCAGGGCCCCTCTTCCCAGTAACTGGTTGTATAACGTCTTCATTGGGCCCATTGTACATGCCTGACCAGCCACCTTGGCATGAACCAGACCTTTGCTTTCCTCCGTCAGCACTTCTCGTGGGCCACCAAGCAAAGATGACACCCATGAATTTGCCTCAGGCTGAGACTCTAAACTCAAATCTGATCTGCTCTTCCCTCAGCCCATACCATGCTGTTCTTGCTTACACATATCTCTGGACTTTGTCACCAGCCTTCCCCCATCCAAGGGTAACACAGTCATCCTAACCATAACCGACAGTTTTTCCAGGCCCCTGCTGGTGTTCTGTCTGAGTGGCATTCCTTTAGACTACGTTTCCCACAGTTGACCCCAGTTGACATCACAGGAATCAAAATCCCTCTTTCAGTTCTTGATATCAATATCAGTCTTTCCTCTGGATTTTGGCCACAGATTAATCACCAAACCAACCAGGCCAAGCAGGAGAAGGAGACTGCTCTGTGCTGCTCTTGCTCCCAGCCCAGAAGGTCATGGTTACAGTCTGCTTTATTCTTGACCATCATCACCACTGCTGTTGCATTTGGAGGAAGGTCGAACCACGGTTCAGTTTGCACCGTTCACACCTGCTATTTTGGTTGAGACCAAACAGAAAAGTCTGAAGGTCCAGACCAAATAAGGCAGGTGTGAAAGCACCCTTAGGTAGTTTAGTCCAATGGTTCCCAACCTAGGGTTTGGGCCCCTTGAAATGATCACCAGATAAATTTGGGAATATGTTTGATTAAAGATGAAAGATGAAATAATACATTTCTGATTGACTATTTTTTTTCCTTTTTAGCTTTTGGACTTAAATCTAATAATTTCTTTTTTGTATAATATTGGATAATTTGTTTTGTTTTTTTTAAATGAAAGGGGAAAACAACTCAGCCACATCTGAAACATGACAAGGAGACCCAACTACACACTGAATATATACAGTATATGAGGTCACAGGACAAAATGATTGAGAACCACACCATCTAAAGTTATATGTTTTTATGCAAAATCTTAACCAGAAAATGAATTAGTAACTCCAGCTGTCACATAAATCTAGTGCAGTGAAAACAACAGTATTTTACTCTGATGCTCTTTGTTACTTTAACTTAGTTTGCTTTCCATAAATCATAGGGGAAACTTCCTGAAACTTCCTATGGTTTATTTTCTTTTTACTTTTCAAACTGACATAAAAATGATCACAGATGTGGGAGTACCATCACCCACACATTTACTCTCATGCACACGTAAGATCTTTCTCACCCCATTCGTCCAAACTCACAGCATCTTTCAAGTATCAGCCTGAAGTGATTTTTTTTTCTGCAGTCAGCATGTGTAGCAGTGGAAAATTTAAAAAGCAGAGAACTGTAAATCTTATTTTCAAGTCCAATTGTTGGTAAAGTCTGTAAAGTACAAAAATAATTAAAAAAAGAAACATCTCTTTCACTGTAGTTTGGATTTAACACATTAGCCATCTGCATTAATAGAATGCATATTACTGATATTGAATATTTAGACATTGTCATCATTACCTTTATAATCAGCATGAATTTTATCAATACACCCATCCACAGTCAATGACATGAATGTGAATGTTGACCCTTGTAAACAGGGTTTAATTTTAATTCATGACAGTAAAGGAAAATATAGTGAAAGTTGTGATGATTTCATGATGTTGAATAAAGTGACATTAAATACAGTTTAAGAATTTACATTGCTGCATGATTATATCAGAACAAACGACTTTAGTGGTCTGTATTAATACATCAGATACTTTTGGCTGGACAGAACAGCCTTTTGAGGTGTTTAGAAATTTCTTTCATTTTCAGTCCATAGATGAGTGGATTAAACAAGGGATGATAGAAAACTACTTGTAACATCATTATTAAGCGCGCAGTTTTTGAAAAGTTGGATTCCACTCGAGCTATACTGATATCATAAGCACTCAAACAAGAGAAACTAATTAAAACCAACAGATGAGGTAAACAGGTCTCTGCAGCTTTTTTTCTGACTTCTCTACAACTTCGATAAGATATTATAATTATCTTTATATATGTAAAAATTATGAACAACATGGGGAGTATTACAAGATCTACTAAAGCGACCACACCATATATTGACAGTAATCTTGAGGTTACACAGTGAAGCTGATACATTGCATTGTTGCAAAATATTCCTTTTAAAGTAAAGTTACACAGTTTAGTTTCAGCTCTCAGTATTAATGGGAGTGCACTGTGACAAGCAGGTACAAGCCAGGCTAACACCAGCAAAATCCTCACTGTGTTTTTTCTCATGATAGTTGGATATTGCAGAGGTTTACAAATAGACACATACCTGTCATAGGACATGGCTGCCAAGAGTAAAAACTCTGAAGTGCCTAAAGAATAATATAGAAAAAACTGGAAGACACAGGCTGAATATGATATGATCTGTTTTTCTGATAAAACATCGATGAGAAGCTTTGGGTAGATAACAGTACTAAAAAGGACACAGTTCAGTAGCAAAGCTGCAATGAAAATGTACATAGGCTCATGGAGGTTTTTGTGAATCACAATAAGGCACACAATAGTAGAATTACTGCAGATTATTAGAATATATACTGTAAACATGACAAAAAAATAAACATATCTGTATCTGTCAATTTCCACATACCCACTAAGAGTTATGTATGTAACATTTAACTCATCATCCATGAATGTTTTCTAACTCTGCATGTTCAATAACAAAATAGGCAAGCATGTAACAATTGCACACAAATAAAGATATTAAAAAGAAGTCTCACCATAACAGTCTGGAGAGCTCTTAAATTACATCACTAACATCCAACCTGAACAGAGTCTGTGGAGAGTGTTTTTATTAGATTGTATTGCCCTCCATGGATTAATCAAACACTGCACCAAAATAAATTCTCATATGTAAAACTAAGTCAAACTGTGGAGGCCCGAAGTCGCTCACTGATATTTAACCTCTCTTATTTGAGTATATGCCCCAAAATATTGGTATTGGCAATAAAATGGGCCAGCTGGGCTGTGGCTGGCTGATTAGCATGCTAACTTCAGTAGGTGAAACAATGTTTTGAGAGTTGAGAACAGTTGACCTCAGAAATAAGAGAGGAATAAGTAAAACGGGTAGAATTACATCAGAGAAAAACAGACCCCCTTATCATTATTTTTATTACTATTCTTTCTCAGTCATCCAATTTTGAAGTTGCTATGTATATATATAATATATATATTATCTCATATCCAAGCCACTAGATGGCGCATTTTATTTGTGTGGTATAGGAGAGTCACACATGGAAAACTGCTACGGCAGCACTTTCAGACAAATCCCTTTTTTTTCTCTCAGTGTTATGGTGAATCATAGAGAGTGAAAAACATTAAAACATATTACCTGGAAACCAAAGAGAAAGGATAAAAATATCACCTAAGGACATTACTTCTGCTACAATAACAAACTCCTGAACTAAACCGTTTTTACAGTTTTCTGTCTGGACATTAAAACTACAGTGTTGGTGCCCACGTTAAAAAAAAAAGAGATGTCAGAAACAGGAGATCAAATAGGCTTTGGCAGCGATAATCAAAACTTAGTAAACGTCATCCGCGTCAGTGAAGCATTCAGCCAATCAGGACGAAGTGCTGTCGTTCCAGAGGTGGTTCAGAGTCGGTTCAACCAAGGGAAAGAAGCTGCAGGAAACTCGTGAGGTTTTTATGTCATGTGACGTGGTGACGTTCTGCAACGCCGGCGAAAGTCGAAGGCACCTGAAGAGCTCGATCTGTCTCCTCTATTCAGGTCGGTAAATATACCTTTAAACTGAGAGTACGTGCTTGTTGATAAGAGTTGAACTCAAGGAAATGTTTTGTTAGAGAATTTTATGTGAAGAAATGGAGGGCTGTATGCTAGCATGCTAACGTTAGCAGACTTTTGTAGTGTAGTGTGTGGTATTGTGTGGGGAAAGCTAACCCAAAACAACAACAACTTCACATGCACTTCATTTATTTCCTGGTTACTGTGTGTAGCTAAGTGTGTTGTTTTAGGGAAAAACTAAAAATAATGAGATTGTATTTAATGGATCCAAAGAGCCTAAATTCAATTATAGTTAAATAATTGAACAAGTGAAGAAATAGTTGTTGCTCTAGTTCAGTGCCGGTGAATGGCCATGTTAAACAAAATGGGACTGAATCTATGGTCATTAGTTTACAACAGACATTTCTGAAATCTAAGGTATGTCTGAGGAAGAATAAATCCTCCTGCCATGAAGATTACACCAAACTTAACGTCTCTTCTATTCTTATTGCACAGAGGAGCTGATGGACACATCCAGGCATCTGATGAAGAGGACACAGACTCCCTGTCAAAGACGGAACCAGCACTAGTTGCACCAATGAGGAGTAAGACAGCACCAAAACCAGTGGTTGCCGATCAGCAGGGCTGTGCAATATGACCAGAATCTCAAACCACATCGTAAGTAATCTCATATCACGATAATGATATATATCACAATATAGCACATTTTTTGTTCAATGAATAGTTTAACCATATGACCACATGGAAAGGACTATTTCTTTTTTACATTTTATGTACTCAGAAATGAATGGTACTCATTCATATGTGATTATTTTTCTCCTTTTATCTAGAACTTGTGGGCATAAATATATTAGAATAACAAGAAACAAAACGTTTAGATTATAGTGTTATATGAAAACAACTACCAAAAAAGATAAATAGAAAGCGCTTCAAATGAAAATGAATACAGACCTAACTAAATTATGTAAAATACCAACAGTAAACACTGTACTTTATATAAACGAGGCAAATCAACTTGTGTGAAGTGTTTTCAGCTTAGCATTGCATACCTGGAGTCAAGTGTTTTCACCAATGCACGAAACCCGTTTCTGGACTGTGTAGATTGAGGCCATGTCTTTGCAGATATAAGTTGCAATGTCTGCTGTTACCTCCTTCCATCTTCGCGAGTCTTTGTTACACCGCATGCTGCGGTCAAAAGCCTGTTCTAACATTTGACCCTGGGGTTTACTTTGAGCACCTGGCAGTTTTTTTGTGCCTCTCATTCGTAAACTCTCTTTGTACTCTTTGACATGGTTCTTTCGTAGGTGGTAGAAGAGGTTGGTGGTGTTTGAGGCAGTTGTGGCGACCGGTGTGAGGTATAATTTGCAGTCAAGTTCAGTTTTCTGGTCTGTGTCTTTATATAACCAAACCAAGTCCAAACCAAGTCCCATCCCTCTCTTGTTCAGAGCTATCTGGTTCTGTCTCACTTTCACTCGCCATGCTGGTATTCATGTTTCTGCCTGCATCCATGTGGTGGGGTGACTGCAAACCGTCATTCAAATTATGAAAAAATACTGCCGTAAACAGGGTATTTTACGACACCACGGTATAAAAATATATATTCCATTACATCACTCAGCTGTACTGATCAGATAACTATCAGGCCAAGTAGAGATTCATGGTGGGAAAATTTCTGATTCAAATTCTGTTTTTAGTCTGATTTTAATCTGTGTAAACAAATTGTTGAAGGGCTGGCCAAAAGGTTCATGGAGGCTGAGATCATTAGAACAGTGCTCAAGGTAATTAAGTCTGGTACCTTTTAAGGACATGCTGGTTATCAAATATAGCCTGACTGAAGCTCAGCTGAAGTGCTTTCTTCAGACACACCTCACAGATAAAAACAGAACTTATTATTATTAATCTAGGAGCTGAGTAACATAATACAATATGATAGAGAAAGCTCAGAAGCAGTTTATGTACAGCAGAGATCATCTAGGCCACACAATATTAATGAATTCAGTAAATGTGAGGAGAAAAATGAATGCTGAATTTCATTCAGGGCCCAATTATATGAATTTCACATATCTGGCAGTGTTTTCCTTCTATAGTGTTTCCCATACATTAATTTATTCGTGGCCGCCACAATATCACAATTGAGCACCACATATTGATTTTGTGGTTTGCATCAGTGTATATGCACATGTGTATAAGTGTACAAGGCCAGGAACTGCTTTGCTGAGCCAGCAAACTGAGTTAGCAGTGTGTTGTGAATCAATAGTTGCAACTCAGTGGAAATACTTAATTTCATAACACTGATGAAGTGAGTAACACACAGGTGGGTATGTCTGGTCAGTAGCTGGTCTAATCTTTTGGCCAGCAGCAGCCTGGATAATGATCCACAAGTTCTGAACTGTGCATCCCTAAAGTACATCTCAACATATTGTATATTTTAACTACATCATTGCTGCATGTCAGTGTAGTTTAATATGAAGACTGTGAAGATTTTAAATCTGTGCATTATCGTACCAGTGATATGAACTGACTTGTGTCATCTGGAGTGTGAGCAAAGATGGTGGGTGTTGTTCTATTATCCATCTATCTATCTATCTATCCACTGCTGAATTCTGTGGTCAGAGCCATTAAAGCATAGAGACAAGTCCCAAAAACCTGGAGATTCTCTGGAAAAGCAATGAACACTTTGCACCTGAGGAAGACTCCCCAAGGAGGGAATCCAATGTCAAAACAAAGGTTTTTTTCCCAGTGTACTGGCTCTTGGCTGACAAACAGTTTCACAGGTCAAGAAAGTCTTTGGGTTTGACAGCACAACCTGATCAGGTGGTTAGCAAAGTACTGTCACTGGTTTTAGCCCACCTCAGCCCCCCTCTCTGCATTATCCCTTTAACTAAAATGTTCAGACAGTAGAGCCTAGTATTGCATAAATGGTCTCAAATTGGTTCCATGTGCCCATATGAGCAACAGTGTGGAAACCAGCTCAACCTTTCTTTCAAGGAAATAACCCATAAACCAAATGACATAAGAAAAAGGAGAGAAACCTGGGAGACAATTCAGAGACATTCTCCCTCTGCAGAGAGTTAGATTGCCCATGACTGATCATGAACAAGAACACAAGCAGCATATTGATTACTGACTTGCATTAAATACCTTTTACATAACCATACCTTTTACAGAAGAAATGACTGCTCATAAGCATCATTAACTTATAAATGTAACATCACTTTTAATACATCACATTACTTTGGTTTGACAGATCAACCTCTTCAGGTGTTTAGATATTTCTTTCATTTTTAGTCCATATATAATTGGATTGAAGAGAGGATGATACAGAGCTGTTTGTAAAGTCATTATGAAACGTGCAGCTGTTGGAAAATCAGACCCCAGTCGAACTGTAATTATGTCATATGCACACACAAACAGGAGAAGCTGATTAAACCAAATAGGTGAGGTAAACAGGTTCAGCAGCTTTTTTCCTGACATCTCTACAACTTGCAAGATATTATAAGTATCCTAGTAAAGCGTAAAAGTGGCACAGGAAAGGGCAAAGTGCAGTGATTATCAGAGTAACAACAATTCAAATACAGATCGTGCTCTTGAACTCACACAGTGGAGACTGTACATTGAATTGTTGCAAAAATCTCTACAACTTAGATTAAAGTTTCATATCTGCACCAAAATACTGAACTGCAGTCTATTGCCAGCAGAAGCCAAGCCAAAACTAGAAAATACTTACAGTTGTTTTCTCATGATAGTTGGATATTGCAGAGGTTATATATAGACATACCTGTCATAGGCCATGGCTGCCAAGAGTAAGAATTCTGAACCAGCTAATGTATAACATAGAAAAAAACTGAAAGAGACAGGCTGAATATGATAAGGATCTGTTTTTCTGATAAAAAGTCAATTAACAACCTTACGACATACTGAAAAAATATAGAGTTCAGTAGTAACGCTTGCAAATGAAATGTACATAGGTTCATGAAGGTTTTTGTGAAACACAGACACACAACAGGAATTAAAGCAGATTATTAGAATATATGCTGTAAAAATTATTAAAAATAAAGATACCTGTATTTGTGCACACTTCATTACGCCCACCAAGTGTTACATATGTTACATTAAGGTCATCATCCATTAATTTTGTCTAATAATATAAATGTTCAGTCATAGGACTGGCAGATTATATATAAGGCACAATATTACATTTGTGAATAATAATTTAAAAAAAATTCAAAATTCAAATAGTTTAAGTTTCATTAATATCACCCACATCCAACCTGTGTGTGGTAGTGTTCATTCACTGATGCCTGACCTCAAAAAAGCACTTGGCATCATCTCAAAATTTTTATAGTGAACTGTTTGAGTCCATGGAAGTTTTTATCGATTGTCTCAGCCCATGGATCCTGGTATTAAAGCATCTACTAAAATAGATTCTGGATATGAAAGAACTTCATCAAAACCCTGGAGGTTTTCAGCATTTGACCTCTTTTACTTGGGCTTGCCCAATTGTATAAGACTACCTCTGGATGAAATTCAATATTGTTTATAATAGTATTGCAGTTTATAGGCTGTTTCCAATTAGGGAGAAGCTATGTGCTTTTTCCCATCACAAAAGCCATCTATCAAAGAAAGCTTGGAGAAAGATCGCACTGACAGAAAAAACTATTTTCCTGTGTGCAAGCTGGAGATGGTGGACTGAGCGAATACTCTAAGGGTGCATGTCTGCATTGCTGAGATCAACTGTCAAAAGCATGGCGCTCAGAGCCAAGCCAAGTTCATATGTAGGGTTGTATCTATCCATCCATTTTCTTCCACTTATCTGTGGTCAGGTGGTGGTGGCAGGCTGCAGGGTATTCCAGACGCCCCTCTCAGCAATGTTTTCCAGCCGCACTCGAGGCGCTCCCCAGGCCAGGTGGCATACGAATTCCTCCTGAAAGTGAAATTCTGGGTCTTGGTCTGTCCCAATTGACCTGCCCAGAAAACCTCCAAAGTAAGGAACCAAGGAGCATCTAATCAGATTCCTGAACAATCTCAACTGGCCCTTGAGGTGAAGGATCAGGCTTGATCTGAGCTTCCTCTCCGAGCTAGAACTCCTCACCCCTGTCTGGGTTTAGACAGCCTACGGAGGAAACAAATGTCACCGCTGTTCCTGTGACAGGCATGCAGAGTCCTCTAATATGAAGCAAGTTCATGCCCAGATATTCTTTCCTTACCTGGCTTCACTAAACCTAACAATCATAGTCTGGCTATGGTCTTAAGGATGCTGGTTATCAACTCGTTAAGTCAACCCAGTGATTTCCTGAGCACATTCATGTGAAAGACGAAGCGTTGTTAGTTAAAAGAAGCATTGGAACCATGAGAAGTGCCCATGAATGAGAAGTGATCATTGATAGCTGCATGTCAAGCCAATTTAAAGCGACGTCAAAAATGACAAAGCCAACAAGGTGAAATGGAAACAATATAATCACATGACTGGATTAGTAACATTAAATAATTTCCAATTATCAAAGTCAAGTTACTATTTTATTGTAAATAAGTACATAAATGATTTTACTACTGAGTGAGCATTTTGTTTTATCTGATGGTGATTTATTGTGAGTTATCAGGAATATGTGATGCAGATAAACAGTGACAGTAACGTCAGATTGCTCTCTACAAAGCAAAGAGGAAAGGAGAGAGTTCATGTCTGAGCCCATCTGACTGAAATGTTCATTTACACTGTGGGAAACATTCATTGCGTGAGATAAAAGCATCTTTTGTTCTATCAACCCAGTTACAACAGACAGTATGTGATCATTTAGTGTGAGAAACTCTGTTTGTTAGAAGTGCTGTTGTGGACATTATTGAAAGACTGGTACAGCAAAACTGTTCCACTGAGCTATAAAAAGTATCTACCGATCTTTATTATTGGTCACACAAACTTGTCCCCTGCTGGGATCCTGCAGAATGATTACAATTAGTTTTGAAGAAAGATCTGATTGGTCAGTGGTTGGGCTGTTACAGGTTTTGATCTGATCCTTCAGTCAGCCTGCCCCGGAGCAGGTTAGCTGTTCAACATACATTACCAAGGCGACTAAAAAGTGAACCACTGTCACAAGACTGAAAAACTAGAAGTTACCTCGCTAACTGCAAATCCTGCTTCATAGTACAGGCCTCAGGTCTCAGCAGACAGAAGTCACCTGACACCACAGCTGAGAGTATCAGAGCGGACAATAGAAATACGTCATTCTACCCTGCCTCACTCTGTACTCCCAGGATAAGTGCTGTTCTCTTTCAACTGCCCAAAAATAAACCAGATATTAACAAAAAATAACTGTTATTTATTTCATGTTATTTTTTTTAAAGGCAGAGAAAGCTCCCACTGCAGCAGGGACTAAAGAGCCGTGTGTATATTTAGAAATTGATTTTGACATTTGAATCGATTCAGAATCATCTTTCGTCACATTTTCGCGGGGTAGTATCTAAGAGTCAATTTTTTCCCCTACCTCTGTTTAAATGTGAAGCCATCTGTCTGGATAGCAAAGTTCTGGGCAACGTATGCAGCAGGACAGTAAATCCAAAAGCACTCAGCAAATCTGCAACAAATGGCTGAAAAGAAAAACATCTAGGTGTTGCAATGGCTCAACAAAGTCCTGACCTCAACCCAATTGAAATGCTGGTGGACCTTAAGAGAGCTGTATAAACAATCAAGCACCAAAGAAGAGTGGCCCAAATTTCCTCCACAACAATGTTAGAAACTAATAGTTATACAGGAAAAGATTACTTCAAGTAATTGCTGATAGTTATGGTTTTCCTGAATATTGAATCACATGTACTTAGTTTCACACATATCATCCCATATTCTATTTATCTTGACTGCAACTACAGGACTTTTGGGTTTCAATACATTCAGTGTATAAAGCAACTGATTAAACTAAGTTTGTCAATTTTAGGTATAGGTTTGAGATATCATTTTAGTTGTCTGAAATCTGCTGTTACTGCTCTGTGTTACAAAACTCATACAGCATGTCTCCTATTTATTTATATTATTCTTTAAACAAAATATATGTCTTCACATAATTTATACCATTATTATTACCATATCTGTCTACCAAAAGGATATAAAGTATAGTAGGTAATAGATGAACAATACCCCAAAAGCACAAAGATATATTTTGTTAAAGTAGTTCACTGGGGACAAACAACAACTGTTAGATCTCTTTAGAAGTTTTGATTCCTCTCTAGTAATTAGATTAATCTGGCTTGGGTGGTCCAAAAATGGGCGCTGAAACCTAAGCCTGTGTTTATAAAACTCTTGAACGCATACATGAAAACTAATTTGAGGAGACTTCCCAAGAAGGCAATCCAATGTTAGAACAAAGGTCTTTCCAGTGTATTGGCTTTTGGCTGAAAAGGTGTCCAGGTCTGGCTTGACAGCACAACCTGATCTGGTGGGTCAGCAAAGTGCTGTCACTGGTGTCAGCTCAACTTAGCCCCCTCTCTCCACTATCCCTTCAGATGAAATATGCAGAGAGTAAGCCTAGTATTGTATGAATGGCCCTCAAATTGTCTTCATGTTGCCCATATGACCAACAGTGTTGAGAACCAGCTTGACATCTCTGTTTAAGGAAATGACCACAAAACCTAATGACATAAGAAAATGGTGAAACCTTAGAGAGTCAATTCAGAGACATTCTCCTCTGCAGAGAGTTCGATTGCCCATGACAAAGCTGCAACAGACATTAGAAGAAATGTGTTTTTGAATAAGGCTGTATACTGAACTGCAAATACCATTAACACATCCATTACCATCACCACTGCATTCTTGTATTATTATTACACATATCAGTAGTAGTAGCAGTAGTGAAGAAAGCATTGTACTTGTTACAGAAGAAATGACTGCACATAAGCATCAATAATTAATAACTATAAATGTAACATCACTTTTAATACATCACATTACTTTGTTTGACAGATCAACCCTTCAGTGTTTAGATATTTCTTTCATTTTTTAGTCCATATATAATTGACTGAAGAGGAGGATACAGAGCCGTTTGTAAAGTCATTATTAACGCAGCTGTTGGAAAATCAGACCCCAGTCGAACTATAATTACATCATATGCACACAAACAGGAGAAGCTGATTAAACCAACAGTGAGGTAAAACAGGTCTGTGCAGCTTTTTCCTGACATCTCTACAATCGTAAGAGGGTTATAAGCATCCTAGTATATGTAAAAAGTATGAACAGGAAAGGAGAAGTATCACAGCCATAACACTAAATACAGATCGTGTTTCTGAACTCACACAGGAGACTGTACATTGAATTGTTGCAAAAAATTCTCTTACAATAAAATTACAAAGTTTCATATCAGCACTCAGTATCACTAGAACTGCAATCTGACAAGCAGGCAGAAGCCATGCTACACCCAGCATAATAATTACAGCGTTTTCTAAGATAGTTGGATATTGCAGAGGTTTACATAGACACATACCTGTCATCAGTAGGCCATGTGGCTGCCAAGAGCACCCTGAACCACTTAAGGTATAACACAGATAAAAATTGAAAAGAGACAGGCTGAATATGATATGATCTGTTTTTCAGATAAAAGTCAATTAACAACTTTGATGACATACTGAAAATACAGAGTTCAGTAGCAACGCTGCAAATGAAATGTACACAGGCTCATGAAGGTTTTGTGAAACAGATGACACACAATGGTGAAATTAAAGCAGATTATTAGAATATATGCTGTAAAAATTATTAAAAATAAAGATACCTGTATTTGTGGCACTTCCACATGCCCACCAAGTGTCATATATGTTACATTAAGGTCATCATCCACACTCGGTTCAATAATATAAATGTTCAGTCATAGGACGGCAGATTATACAGCATACAACAATACATTTGTGAATACAATTTAAAAAAAATCTAAAATCTTTTAGAAATAGTCGTTTCACAATATCACCTACATCCAACCTGTGGTAGTATGTTATTCATTCACTGATGCCTGACCCAAAAAGCCCTTGGCATCATCTCAAAATTTTATAAAGGAACTCGTTTGAGTCCAGAAAGTTTTATCGATTGTCTCAGCCTCCATGGATCTCATTAAAGTATCTACTAAAATAGATCCTGGATATGGAAAGAACTCATCAAACCCTGGAGGCTTTCTAGCATTGACCTCTTTACTGGGCGGCTCAATTGTATAAGACCACTTTGGATGAAATTCAATATTGTTTATACATATTGCAGTTTATAGTATTGTTTTCTAATTAGGGAGAAATATGTGTTTTTCCCACCGCCAAAGCCATCTCATCAAAGAAAAGCTTGAGAAAGATCGCACTGACAGAAAAACTATTTTCCCCTCAGTAAGCTGAGATGGTGGACTACGAATACTCTGGCGGTATGTCTGGCATTGCTGAGATCAACTGTCAGTGCCATTACGCCCAGAGCCAAGCCAAGTTCATATGGGGTTGTATTCATCCATCCATTTTCTTCCATACTTATCTGTGGCTGTGGTGGTGGCAGCAGTTAAGTAGGTATTCCAGACGCCCCTCTCCTCAGCAATGTTTTCCAGCCGTATCGAGGCGCCCTGCAAGGCCAGGGGCATATGTAATCCTCCAGTGAGTTCTAGTCACTGTAACTCAATTGGACCTGCCCAGAAAACCCAGCAAGGCACCAAGGAGCATTCTAATCAGATTCCGGAACAATTCCAATTGGTCTTTTGAGGTGAAGGAACAGGGGTTTCTGATTCTCAGCTCCCCTCCGGGAGCTAGAACCTCACCCTGTCTGGGTTTAGACAGCCTACGGAGGAAACAATGTTTGACTGCCCTGTGACAGGTATGCAGAGTCCTCACTATAGAAGCAAGTTCAATATGCCTGAGATTTTCCTACTCATTTCACTAAACCTAATAGTCATTATGGTTTGCTGATATCAACTAAGTCAACCCAGGATTTTGAGCATTCATGTAAAGACACAGAGTTGTTAGTTAAAAAGCAGCGCATTGGAACCATGAGCGCCTTTAATGTAGGCGAGAAGTAACGCTGATAGCTGTACGTCGCTTCGCTCTAGCATCAGCCGAAAATGACAGCTAACAAGGTGAATGGAAACAATATAATCACATGACTGGATTAGTACATTAAATAATTTCCAATTATCAAAGTCGTTGATGACGGCTGTAAATAAGTACATAAATGATTTACTACTTGATACACTTTTTGCTCTTTAGTCTGATGGGTGATTTTATTGTGAGTTAGTGTGAATATGTGATGCAGATAAACAGCCACAGACTGCCTCTGCCAACAGGCGTGCGACATGTCTCCCCTGTAACTTGAGATACCCCTACTGGGGGTAGAAATTAAAACCTAATAATGTTTTCTTCTCATCTCTAAGGTCTCTTTGTATATGGAAATGGGTTCTGTGGTTAAAAATTTTATCAAACATTGTTAACTGATACATATTATTATACACCTCAAACCCAAAAACGAACAAAATATATTTGGCCGTATGAGTTAAGACATATGAACTCGTTGTAGATTAACAATGCTTCCACAGCTTTGAAACTTGAAGAAATTGTGGTCAGGAAGTTGCTTTACCATTAAAACCGGATGTAAATATCTCGATGTGTGTAAATATAGAGACCCCATGAACACTTGCCTAAAATAAGGACATGCAAAAGGAATATCTATGCAGAACAACTGTCATTTGTAGTTGCTTGGCTAGGGATTGTCATAGAAACACATATATATTACTTTCTGTTGAATGATGGGGTTGTGTTGAATCTAGCGATACCAAATATATAAATATACTCATGCATAGTCAGGTGTGTTACGTCACTAAATGTATGAGGTGTCTCAAATGAAAGAAAGGAACATTGACATCATCAAGCCTCCATGTCACCATGCCCTATATGTGTGTGCATTTAGTAAATGATAGCATTCATTTGACACCACAGTACAGTTCCTATGGAAACAAAAGATTAAAATTGAAAGATAACACCTTAATTATGGATACATATACTGTCATATGATGGCTTGTTGAATGATGTGTTGTGCTGAATCCAGCAATACCAAATATGTAAATACTATGCAAAATCATTTATCATCAGTATATAAACTGGTCCCAGGCTGCGTTGCATTGCAATGTACTGGTACTGCATGACATCACCTGGCCGTGGTAGAGCTATATTACGGTCTAGCAATAAAGCACACACAGGAGGCAAGACAGGATCAGAAGCCTGGCTCGGCTGATCCTTTTTTAATAAAACTAAATTTGAACTCAACAGTACAAATTAAATTACTGTCTCAAATCAAACAAATGTCTACGCTAACAACACTGAGGAGGAATGAGTCCTCATTACGAAACTCCTCAGTTTCTTTTACAGGTTTAATGGCTGCTTTGTAGCTATCATCATTACCTATCCATAACATTACCAGTGACAGGCGGGCTTGCGTTTTGGGCAGTCTGGGAGAGCAAGAGCAAAACTCAGTGCAAGTCAAGCCCACTGAAAGACACTACATTTGCTGGTATCATTGCAGTTTCCATCTTTACAGTACAGGTGGAGAATATCCTCGAACTTTTAGGTGCTGGTGCTCTTCTGAACATGACAGGTTCAATGGACCATCTTGTCTGAGCCCATCCTCTACCAACTGTCTCAGGAGTTGAGGTCATTGGTGGTGATCGTGGACACCACACTGCTGTTTGCTAAGGCTCCTCAATACATAAGGTTGGAAGGCATCTTTCTGTTAGCAGATTTGCTGCTGAAAAATCTGTGGTAGATGCTAGTGTGTACCTCAGCTCATCTAGGTTGGTGCAAGGATGGCTACTTCCTTCCCTTGGCCATACAGGAGGTGTGGGTATTCTCTGCCACAGGCAAAGCTTCTGTGGTTTCAGACAGTCCAAACTTGGCTGGCTTCCTTTAACTCAGACAGATGGCCTCAGTCTTGTGAAGGCAGTGGTTCCACCTGTACAAGTTGCTTGTGGTATCGCAACCCGTGAGAGGGCGTGGCATGCAGGTAAACACCACAAAGAGTTGCTCCAAGACTCTGACTGATTAACAAACTGGCCAATTCCTTTCCTTTAGGCTATGTCCACAGTGCATGAACACTTCTGAAGATCCAAACATCCCTTTGCTTGAATAGTACACAAGCAAAACCAGTACGTCTGTATCATCACATTTGACAATGAGACGAGCATGTGACTCTGCAAGGTGTATTGCATGTAACAGCAATCTTGTTTCAGCCTCCTCCTGGTCACTGTAAAGATCTGTCAAGCAGTCATCACCTGACTTGGTAACCCTCTTGACCTCCTCACCATTTTCAAAGCCACCTGCCACTATGACTGTGTTCGAAGAGACTTCGTGGTCCAGTACTAGTGATGTAGTTGCTGACAAAGCTACATAGAGCAGCCTTGTTCCCACTGATCCTCAGGTATTTCTTGTAGTTTGGAACACTTGCTTGTCCTGTGATAATATGTGTTTGCTCGGTTTGGATGGCGCCTCTTTGCCTCTCAAGGTCTTTGACTGAGTGTTGATGGTCATATCTGTCAAACACTAAAACAACTCAGCTGATGCCTTCCTTTCCCATTAACATTGTGATCTTATTCCAGATACACTCACCCAGGTCATTGAATGTCTGAAAGCCTGAATCATGGAGACGCTGCAGAAGAGCCATGCCATCGATGAGATATGCTGATGGTTCTTTAACACTGGGCACCTTCTGTGTCTCTTCAACGACAGACTCCAGTTTCTTAGCAAGGTCAGCTTTTGCTGTCTTCATCTCATGCTTCCATCATCATAGAACAAAGAGAGCGGGACAGCAGCAAGTTCGTGAGACATCACAGTCTCCATGGACACCTCTCTTTGTTTGGAAACAGTAAGTAACCTTCGAAAGAGCACATCTGAGTCCATGTGAACCTGTCTAGATACATTAACTCCAGCTGATGTTTTCATGTCTCAAGATTGCACACTGGTGTCTTTTCTCTGGTTCCTAGAAGCTTGTTGTTCTTTTCAATTTTGTCAGACGTTGTTCAATAAAGACGGCATTCTGCTTTGCACCATCTTGGAGGAAGTTTGAGAGCTCTTTTGCAACTTTCTCAGATGCAACCTGACCACTTGCAATGTTGATCAGTTCCTCAGAAACGCTATCAAGGTCAAAGGGATTCTGCTTCTGCTCCACAGCTTCCATTATCTTCTGTACGCTCTCTCTCGTCTCTGTCCATTCTGGATGCTCCATGCTCCTTGTGTGCTCTCAGGCTCTTTGCATCAGTGTTACAAAGGTCTTTCATGGCATCTACATATGTTGCTGTTAAGCATCGTTCTGTCATCAGCCACAAGCAGTAGAGCCCTTCCGTAATGTGAATCCAACAACTCAATTCTGACTCTGCCTTCTCGTTGATGGTCTGCTCCAGAGCCCGATCAGTACACAGTCGGGTTTCATCCTCAGACCGCGTAACAACAACCACCTTGTTGCATGAATGTGTAGTTTCGGGTTGTTCCGCGTTCAAGGGCTTATTTCAAGAATACACTGGCATGTACTGTATACTGGTCCTTCCAGCCTGAAACCAAGGCATAACCTCACATGCAATTCAGGTGAAGTTGAAAGTCGCTTCCTCACACTGAACCAAGCATCCTTAATTCAATTCACCCACCCACTTATTTATACAGCGCCATCACAACAACAGTCATCTCAAGGCACTTTTCATAGAGCAGGTCTAGACCATACCTATGTACAGGTATTTACAGAGAGAGACCCAACAACCACCATATGAGCAGTGAATTAGGCAGTGGTGCAAAATCCTTTTAAGAGGCAGAAACTTTCGAGCAGAACCGGGACTCAGGTAATATGGCCATCTGCCTCAATCAAGCAAGGTTAAGAAGGAGAGAGGGAGGAGAGGGGGGGAGAGGGGGGGAGAGAATAGCGAAGAAGAACATAGCAACACAGGTTCCATATCAGATGGGCAGAGGTAATACAGCAATACAGCAGTAGTAATGATAGTAGTGATAATTAAAGTATTAGCTGCCAACACAGTAATACAACCAATAGCAGTGTAAGTAATTTGTAATTCTAGCAGCAGGTGCTGAGGGAGCTAGGAGCAGCAGGAGACTGTCATCACAGATCAGACTCTGTTGTTCCAGAGGCAGAAATACCTGCAGAAAGAGACAGAAGAGGAGAGAGAGACGGAAGAGTACAATACTACAGGAAAGAGAAGATACTGAGTTAGTAATGCTGTATTAGGGATATGAACTATACTGATGAGAGAGGGAGAGAGAAAGAGAGAGAGAGAGAGGAGCTCAGTGCATCATGGGAGATCTCCGCAGTTCAGGGCCTATAGTAGCATAACTATGGGATGGTTCGCTCGAGCCAACCCTAACTATAAGCTTTATCAAAAAGGAAAGCTTGAAGCCTACTAGTTGGTACAGAGGGTGTTTCTGCCTCCGGACCAAACTGGGAGAAGGTTCGTGCAGAGGAGCTCGATAATTGAAGGCTCTGCCTCCATTCTACTTTGGAAACTCTGGGAACCACCAGTAAAACCAGCACTTGGGAGAGCACAGAGTCCTAGTGGGACTGTAGGGACCATGAGATCTTTAAGGTGTATGGAGCCTGACCATTAAGGGCTTTGTATGAGAGGAGGATTTTGAATTCTACCTGGATTTGACTGGGAGCCAATGTAGAGAGACACAACAGATCAGCACCGCTAGGGAACGTTAACTAACTATAGAAGGTTGATTGTTTAACTCTCATTTGTGAACATCTGGATTTCTCTCTGGATCTCAGGGAGTTCGCCCCACCTCACCGATGAGCTGTTTTTGAGCAGGCTCTGTCGTTACTATTTAAATGCATGCTGCACATCTTGTAGGAGCTGTTTCTGTGCTTTAGTTGCACATTGGTTTCGCTTAAGCCATGATTGCATGGCTTTCCAGAAGAGCCTGAACAGGGCCTCAGAGGCTATTTATGCTCCTTACCTCTTGGCAGCTGTTTCTTGAAGCAACTGTCGAACTGTTCTCTGCATACATCTGGTCTCTAGTATGTCAAAGAGTCCACCATCACTATAGAGCTTCCGATGCTTTTAAGGTAAGCCATCGTGATAGCATACCTCCCAGTCTCGCATCTTTCCTAAGGGCAGTGTTTGTTCTGCAAAGATCTGTTGCTTTGCTATAAATAGCAAGGTCTGCAGTCACAAGAATATGGTGCTGTCCCAGTTCTGGCAAGTTGTACAAGTCGTACTATAGATGTATAGACAGACAATTTGAGGGTGATTCTCTTATGAAGGGCATGTAGAGTAACACTGTCACCGGAATGCTGGTGTTCGACATGGGCCATTGAATGCAGACCTCATGCAGGGACCTGCTGCTGATCTCTCCCTTATACTTGGGCCAGCTTCCATACCAGATCTCTGTCTTCAGCTTCTTTAGAGACTGTTGTGTTTCTGTGCAGTAACTCAGGTTGTGTTCAGGTGGTTCTGGCCGCTTTGTAGATTTGATGTATTTGAAATCACAATTGAAACAGAGAGAGAGGATAAGCTTGTGATTATATGTATTAAACATCAAACTGTAACGACTCAAACTCAAACTTCACAACATGCATTCATATTGAAGTACCTGCCTACTCATTAATTTGAGCAGTTCATGAGTCATCTGAGTAAACACGGCGAACCATGAAAACAGATTTCAGAGAAAAAAGAATGCACAAAATGTACCTGTAAAGTTTACCCATCAATGTCGAACGTGTTTATGTGGAAGACCTCTTGAACCCGTATAGGCATTTATCTGCTGACATTGCCTCGGAAATGCACAGGTCAAAGTGGGTTGTATGCCTTTCCCATCCAGAGGTCTTCTATTTGATCAAAGTTGTCGATAGCTGCAACAGCCAGTTCCGTGTCTGCACTCCAGGAGGCCAGTTGGATGTAGACACCACCTCTGTCCTGATATCTGGTCTGCTGCCACAGATGGTAAGTGCCTAACCTGTATAGGAAACATGAAAGCCTATTAAAAACGAGCTTCACCCAAAGGAGTGTCTACTACCAAAACTCATGATGAATCAAAAATGACAAGTCCTATGTGATTATGTGGATGTGATAGCTCTGGTGCAATAAGATCTATGATTACATTACACACAGATTGTCCTTCAAGCTGGGTCCTCATCACATGTTTGGTAATCTCTTGTGGGCATGTGAATCAACACACCAGTTGGACAAGGTCATACAGGATGTTGGGTACATACTTAAGGCATTGAGACGTGATAGACGATCATCGCCATGACGGTCATGTTCAACCTGCTCCATGCTTTTCCTCAATATGTCTGCAGCCTGTATATAATATTTGGGTTCAGCTTCTCACTGCATAACCTACGGGCATACTTTCAGAGCCCACCAGATCTGACTTTCCAGGACGTGGAACAAACACCAGCCTGTCGTTGTAATGTTGTATCAGCCTCCTTTAGTTTCCAGGATGCATATTTCTTGTCTTGGACTATCAGCCGCCTTCTTCCTGTGAAAGGGCCCCAGTATGTCATGTAATTATCACCTTAGGAGAGTTTAGAGTCCTGACTCATATTTTAGACAATACTGTTTTATCAATGTTGCGTGAGCTTAATAAAGGCTTTGTCATAGACATTGGTTCGCATCTCTGATTCTTTCTTCGCTCCAGCAGCTGGTTATATTTCGCTCAGAGATGAGTCCATGCAACTTCTATGATATTTGGCATCATATGCAAAAGAGATCGCATGAAAGCAGCCAAGATGTGCCATCTCACCAAGCCTTTCAGAAGCTGCATGAAGGACCTTGTCTCTGGTACTCTATGTCACCCAGTTGTAATAGCTGTCAGAGGTTCTTATTCAGTGCTGGCCTTCCCACAAATGAACAATCTTTCCGTGATGTTATGTTGTGTCAGCCCCACTCAGTTTCTTTGGTAGATGTGCTTCACTCTCAAGATTTGAAACTCTTTAGCTCACTGACTTTTGTCTTTACAGTAGTTTGCTCTGCATATGATACATGATATGATACTATTATTTTGGAGGAAAGTATCATCCGTATATGGAGCCAGGGTTTTATGGACATCATCGTCCTCTGTTGAGCAAGGGTGGTATGCTGAGGCCTTCAACTGTGGGCTTTGGTGTAAGGTCTTTTTCTTTGCCTTTTCCAAATGTTTCCCACAGATGATACTAATTTTTGATCCAATGTCTGTAAAACATTATCCATAATCAGCAAACATAGTAAAAGGAAAAAGTAATATACATTTCAGATTTTATTACGCACATGTATAGACATGTTATATACATGTTATAGTCTCTTTCACGACATATAGTAATAATAATAATAGTAATACACACACAATAATAATAATAATAATAATAGTATTGAGTTGTTTCAGCTAGGTATTAAGCTACTTAATTTGGATTAGGTTACCAGTCTCAGCCTTTTTCACATGACATAGTATTTGCAATGATTTACCCAGTGAATAGGAAAATATCCTTGAAGACAATGATGTAGATAGCTACAGCTAGATCCACCCAGCAGCCTAATGCCGGTTTCACATCAACACGCGAGACCACCAACGAACCCATTCATTACAAACCTCTGGCGCCTGTTGCTAGTGCTGCGCTTTGAATTGAATTTTTGTAATTTCAGATGAGGCGCTGTGGTGGCACAGCGCAAACTGCGTTGGTGAAACCAGCATAACAGTAGCCAGCCCACTGTAGACCACAACACTCAGATCACACCAAGGGAGTGAAGTAAGCAGTGCAGGCTCTACTGTGCTCTGCTGGTTTGGACAAAGACATAACACTATTATTTTCATTATGCAGTAATGACCAAAAATAAATTCAAGTGGAGTAGATATTTTAATAAAGGTTTTCAGTTTCAATTTAACTCTGATTCTACTGGATATTTGTTTCTATATGAACTATATAAGCAGTCAGTATGAAATATACTATTATTTAATATATCATAAATAAAGAGTAGCACTTACCCTGCGACTGAATTTGCAAAAGACGGAATTGGTCAACATTCTTCCTGTTCATTGATAATGGGCTGTGAGACTTGATGATGTCAATGTTTCACTTTCTTTATTTAGACACTTATACATTTAGGTGACGAACACACTGGACTATGCATGGTATATTTCCCCATCCTTCCAATAAGTCATAATATATGTGTTTCTATGACAACCCTGGCCAAGTTAACTACACTAAGTAATGAGAATATTCTGTATGATATCTTTTTTGCATGTCCACTATTTTGAAAAGTGTTCATAGGTCTCATATGTTACACACATCAAGATATTCACATCCAGGTTTTTCTAATAGGTAAAGCAACTTCGACCACAACTATGTCAAGTTTCAATGAGTTTATATGTCTTAACCCTAGCACGCCAGGCTATATTTTGGTTCTTTAGGTTTGGGGTGGCAAGAATAACATGTATCAATTTAACAGTGTTTGCAAAATATTTTAACCTAAGAATCCATTTCATGTATGGGAGACCTTCTAGATGAGGAAAATATTGTAAGGTTTTGTTCTACCCCAGTAGGGGTATCTCAAAAAACTAAAGCTCTTTTGACAGTTAGTCAGCCTAAAAGCAAAGAGAGAGGAGAGAGTTCAAATTGAGCTCCATCTGACTGAAATGTTCATTTATAATTGTGGTAATTATTCAACAGTGTGGATAAAAGCATCTTTGTTCTATCAACATGAAGTTATAACAGTGATCTATGTTTAGTGTCACCTGACACCACAGCTGAGAGTATCAGATGACAATAGAACACGCCATTCTACTCCTGCCTCACTCTTAAAATTCCCGGATAAGTGTTGTTCCTTTCTCAACTGCCCAAATAAACCAGACATCTAAATGTAAAAATAATCATATTTATTTCCATGTTATTTTTTGGTAAAGGCAGAGAAAGCCCACTGCACAGGGACCAAAGAGCCGTAAAGGGTATACTTTAGAAAATTGATTTTTGACATTTGAATCGATTCAGAATCATCTTCGTCAGATTATGGTGTGCATCTAAGAGTCAATTTTTTCCCACCTCTGTTTAAATGTGTGAAGCCATCTGGTCTCGACAGCTAAAGCTCAAATTGCATGCAGCAGGACAGTAATCCAAAGCACACCAGCAAAATCTACAACAAAATGGCTGAAAAGAAAACATCTGGTGTTGCAATGGCTCAGCCAAAGTCCTGACCTCAACCCAATTGGAAATGCTGGTGGACCTTAAGAGAGCTGTATAAATGAACTGGAAGTAACGTTGTAAAGAAGAGTGGCCCAAATTTCTCCACAACAATGTTAGAAACCAATGTTATACAGGAAAAGATTACTCAAGTAATTGCTGATAAAGGTGGTTTTCCTAGCTATTGAATCACACATGTACTTAGCTTCACATACTCATCCCATATCTCCCATTTATCTTGACTGGGTAAACTACAGGACTTTTGCTCTAACACATACTTTATGTATAAAGCAAAATACCGGGATTAAACTAAGTTTGTCAATTTTAGGCACAGGTTGGAGATCATTTTAGTTGTCTGAAACTCGCCACATTGCCTGTGTTACAAACTCTGCTATACAGTATGTTCTATTTATTTATATTATTCCTTTAAACAAAATATACAGTTTCACATAATTTTATACCATTATTATTACCATATCTGTCTACCACAAAAAATGGATAAAGTACAGTAGGTAATAGGATGAACAATACCCCAAAAGCACACAAAGACATTTTGCTAAAGAAGTCCACTCTGGGACAAACAACTGTTAGATCTCTTTTAGAGGTTTTGATTCCTCGCAGTAATTAGATTAATCTGGCTTTGGGTGGTCCAAAAAATGGGTGCTAAAATCCAAGCCTATATAAGCTTTATAAAACTCTTTGAATGCATACATGAAAACCATCGAGGAGACTTCCCAAGAAGGCAATCCAATGTTAGAACAAAGGTCTTCAGTGTATTGGCTTTGGCCGAAAAGGTGTCTCAGGTCTGCCTGACGTGCACAACCTGATCTGGTGGTCAGCAAAGTGCTGTCACTGGTGTCAGCCCAACCTAGCCCCTCCACTATCCTCAGATGAAATATGCAGAGAGTAAAGCCTAGTATTGCATGAATGTATTCAATTGTCTCTTCATGTTGCCCATATGACCAACAGTGTTGAAAACCAGTTGACATCTCTGTCAAGGAAATGACCACAAAACCTAATGATAAGAAAAATGGGTGAAACCTTAGAGAGTCAATTCAGAGAATATCTCCTCTGCAGAGTTCGATTGCCCATGACAAAGCTGCAACAGACATTATTAGCAATGTGTTTTTGAATACATGTATACTGAACTGCAACAATTAATAACTACCATCACCACTGCATTCTTGTATTATTATTATTATTATTATTATCAGTAGTAGTAGCAGTAGTAGTTGTTATTGTACTTGTTACAGAAGAAATGACTGCACATAAGCATCATTAACACAACTATAAATGTAACATCACTTTTAATACATCACATTACTTTGGTTTGACAGATCAACCTCTTCAGGTGTTTAGATATTTCTTTCATTTTTAGTCCATATATAATTGGATTGAAGAGAGGATGATACAGAGCTGTTTGTAAAGTCATTATGAAACGTGCAGCTGTTGGAAAATCAGACCCCAGTCGAACTATAATTATGTCATATGCACACAAACAGGAGAAGCTGATTAAAACCAACAGGTGAGGTAAACAGGTCTGTGCAGCTTTTTTCCTGACATCTCTACAACTTCTGTAAGATATTATAAGTATCCTAGTATATGTAAAAAGTATGAACAGGAAAGGGAAAAGTGCTGCAGTTATCAAAGCAATAACACCAAATACAGATCGTGCTCTTGAACTCACACAGTGGAGACTGTATATTTAATTGTTGCAAAAATTCTCTACACAAAATTACAAAGTTTCATATCTGCACCAGTATCACTGAACTACATTCTGACAAGCAGAAGCTAAGCTAAAACCAGAAAAATACTACAGTTGTTTTCCTTGAAGGATAGTTGGATATTGCAGAGGCTTACATATAGACACATACCTGTCATAGGCCATGGCTGCCAAGAGTAAGAATTTGAACCACTTAAGGTATAACACAGATAAAACTGAAGAGACAGGTCAATATGATATGATCTGGTTTTTCAGATAAAGTCAATTAACAACTTTGGATGGATATTAGTAATTGAAAAATAAGTCTAGTAGCAACGCTTGCAATGAAATGTACATAGGCTCATGGTTGTTTTTGTGAAAACAGATGAGATAATACAATGGTGAAATTAAAGCAGATTAGAATATACAAAAAATTATTAAAAAATAAAGATACCTGTATTTGTGCACTTCCACATGCCCACCAAGTAAGCAGGATATGTTGCTAATAAAGTTATCATCCATTAATGCCAAGCCTAAAGTAAATGTTTAAAGTCAATTGTTCAAAACAAAAACAAAACAAAAACAAAACAAGCATGTTACAAGTAGAATACACAAGTGTTACATATATTGCATTAAGGTCATCATCCATTAATTTTGTCTAATAATATAAAATGTTCAAATACAGGGACTGGCAGATTATATAAGGCATACAATAATACACATTTGTCAAATAATAATAAAAACTCTAAAATCTTAGAAATAGTTTCAGTTTCATTAATATCACCCATCCAACCTTGTGGTAGTATGTTATCTATTCACTGATGCCTCATCTCAAAAAGCACAAATATCTCAGAATTTTATAAAGTGAACTGTTTGAGTCCATGGAAAGTTTTACCATTGTCTCAGCCTCTGTGATCTCAGCCAGCATCTACAAAATAGATTCTGATATGGAAAGAACTTCATCAAACCCTGGAGGCTTTCAGCATTTGACCCTTTACTTTACAAATTGTATAAGACCACTCTCTTGACAAATTCAATATTGTTTATACAGTATTGCAGTTTATACAGTATTGTTTCATCAGAGAATTATGTGTTTTTCCCACTGCCACACCATCAAAGAAAAGCTTAAGAAAGATCGATGACAGAAAAACTATTTTCAGTAAGCTGAGATGGTGGACTGATGTAATACTCTATGGGCAGGTCTGCATTGCTGAGATCAACTGTCAGTGCCACATGCCCAGAGCCAAGCCAAGTTCATATGTAGGGTTGCATCTATCCATCCATTTTCTCCACTCTATCTGTGGCTGTAGGCAGCAGGCTGGTTGAGGTATCTAGACGTCCCTCTCCTCAGCAATGTTTTCCAGCCGCACCTGAGTATGCCTCAGCCAGGGTGGCATATGTAATCCCTCCAGTGAGTTCTGGTCTTGGTCTGTGGTCCCAAGTTGGACCTGCCCAGAAAACCCCAAGTAAGGAACCAAGGGAGCATTCCTAATCAGATTCTGAACAATCCTAACTGGCTCCTTTGAGGTGAAGGAGCAGGGGTTTACCCGAGCTCCTCCAGGCTGAACCCTCACCCTGTTCAAGTTTAGACAGCCTACGGAGGAAACAAATGTTTGACTGCTTGTAAATTACAATTTATTTTGGCTGCAACTAAAGGTCTTGACCATGGAGTAAATCAATAGCTTTGGCTCTTTAGGAACAGCCTCATCAATTTACCTCCAACCTAAACTCACTTCAATGAACAAATATGCAGAGGTAGCTGAACCTTACTTAGGCAACACACAATCATGCCACTCAGATTTCTCCATCACTGTGCATGTGGAGTGTTCGA
The DNA here is from genome assembly GCA_033238685.1 of Lates japonicus. Taxonomy (NCBI): domain Eukaryota; kingdom Metazoa; phylum Chordata; class Actinopteri; family Centropomidae; genus Lates; species Lates japonicus. Next base: position 317,314 of record BRZM01000131.1, on the reverse strand, counting down.
GTCCAGAGCCCTCTGCTCTTCTGATTAGTTCTGAGTTTTCAAACATTGTATGCGCAGGGTGCACTGTCAGGCCACACAAGAGTTTGCACGGACACTTCAACATGTTGTGCATAAACCAGTAGAGATGATACAATATGGACTATCCTCCAAAATATTAAGCTATATTCTATAAAGCTAATAACTTAATAAATCTAGAAGTGTTTTACAGAACTTGTGTATGTTGTTTTAGAGTAAAATAAAGCCCACCAGCTTGTGTGTATGTTGTAGCTATGGCAGTAAAGTACCACAAACACCATAGAAGATAATAAAAGTAGTACAGCAAACAAGTAAACCCTAGCAAGCAAAAGTTTTGTAACTATCAACAAACTGCAGCAGCAAGTCTGCCAAATCTACAGTCAGCAGTAGCATCCACAGGTTGACAAGTACTGACCTTCAGACTCTGGTGGTATGAATGTGAACTGGTGAGGGCTTAGGCTCCCAAGTACCTCTTTAGTATTCTCCATTAGTGTGATTACATGTACATAGTTCAGCATGTACAGGAGGTGTCAAGGGGCAGTGAGTCTATTGAGATCTGGTATCTTTATCAGCCAAGTTCTGTCAAGTTTATGGGTTTGCCTAGGACGATCTTTGCAGACCACAAATGGCTACTTTAAGTCTTTAGGAGAAAACATGTCAGCTGGGGTCACAATTGTCCTACAAACTCATCTTTGTCAAACTCTACTCATGACTTATAAACTATTTGAGGTCATAATGCTCACTCAATATACTTAAAAGGTGAGCTTTACTTATGTTAGACCTTGAGTGTGAGCATATGTCCTTTCCACTGCAGGCTCGATGTGTATCAAAGTAGAAAAGTACTGAAAAGGATTGTTGGCAATCATTTCTGGCCAGGACAAATTATTATCATTGTGTCATGTAGTGACTGTGCACAGCATTACAAACAATAACTGAAACATTATTTTGATACATCATATCACTTTGTTTTCACAGAACAACCCTTGAGTTCTTTAGAGTCTGTCGGTAGTCTATATAGTCTGGATTAATGAGAGGATGATACAGAACTTTTGGAAAGTCATTATTAAACATGCAGTTTTTTGGAAAATCTGACCTTAAGTTGAACTATAGTACGTCATATACACATGAACAGAAGAAGCTGACTGAAACCAGCAGGTCTAAAAATAATGTTCAAAAATGAGATGTTTGATACAAGCAGATTACACAACTAGAACACAAACAAAATAAGAGCACTGTCTTAAAGTCACAAAATTGTGTGACCTTTTTACATGAGCTATGCCCTATTATATATACACTCTTCTTGGATTAAATTCCTGGCTAGTTGCCATGTGTCTCACTGTCAAAAGCCTCATCAAAGAAAAGCTAGAGGAAAATAGTGGTACCCGGTCATAGGCCATAGCTGCCATATAAGAATTCCTGAACCACTTAAGGTATAACACAGATAAAAACTGAAAGAGCAGCTGAATATGATATGATCTGTTTTTCAGATAAAAAGTCAATTAACGTACTGGATAGATATCGGCACTGAAAATACAGACTGCAGCAATGCTGCAATGAAAGTACACATAGGTTCATGAAGGTTTTCCTTTTGTGAAACAGATGAGACACACAATGGTGAAATTATTGAAAATTAAAATTTAAATTGAAAATTATTGCTGTATGACAAAATGATAAAAGAAAAAGATATCTGTATTTGTGCACCTCCACATGCCCACCAAGTAGTATATATGCGTTACAATAAAACATATATCTAAAATAAATATTCTCTCACACACAAGGCAGATTAAATAAATCCAGTATACAAGTTAAAATTAAATAAGACTTCTCACTTCACAAATCACACTAACCTTTGCCCAGTTTGAGGTAGACCATCAGCGCCTCCAGCTCACACCAGCACCTCACTGACCCTCCAACAGATCAGGTGAGGAGCACATCTGATCAGTGAACCCCAAAGAAGGCAGCTAGTCCTGATGGAGTAATCCGGCAAAGTACTCCAGAGCCTGTGCTGACTAGCTGTCAGGGATGTGGAAGATTTTAACCCTCCCCAGGTCAAAGCCAACCATCCCAGCTTGCTCTGAAATCAGTAGCTCCCAAACATCTGCCAGCACCAGTATGACTAATTTCAGGCCTATAGTGCTTCCACCTCTGTGGTGATGAAATGTTTGAGTGAAGTTAGTTCAACACATCAAGGCCTGCCTCCCTCCCCTTCGCTTGATCCATATCAGTTTGCCTACAGGGCAAACCGCTTCCAATCAGGATGCCATCACCATCACCCTCCACACCACACTGAGCCACCTAGAACACCCTGACACTATGCAAGGCTACTCTTCATAGACTATAGCTCGGCTTTCAACACAATGGCCCTGACATGCTGATCCACAAACTCCTGAACTCACCTCCCCTCCACCTGGAGCCTGGATAAAGAATTTCCTCTCAAACAGACTGCACGTGGCCTCCCAACTCGTCCCTCCTCTGTCACACACTCAGCACTGAATTCCTCTTCAGGGCTGTGTGCTAAGTCCACTCTTATACACACTGTATACTCATGGCTGCACCCCCTCCCACCTTCTAACCACATCATAAAATTTGCTGGATGAAACCACCAGTTGGGCCTATTTCTGGAGGAGATGAGGCCTACAGAGATGAGGTGCAGCAGCTGATGTGCATGGTGCAAGCGTAGCCACAACCTGCAGCTGAATACTACAAAAACCAAGGAGGTGATAATAGACTTCAGAAGGAAGAGGGTGGCTCACTTTCATCAATGATTGTAGAGAGAGTGCCCATCATTTAAATTCCACATCTCAGAGGAGCCTCCTGTCCATCAACACCACTGCAGTCATCAAGAAGGCTCCAGTGACTACACTGTATTACTGGAAGAACAATCAAACAGGAGCTGCTGATGTCCTTCCATCGCTGTGCCAATTGAAAGCTTCCTAACACACTCAAACACCAGACTACAAAGTTTCTTTCCCCACATATGCACATATAATAACACTCAATTTTGTGAGCAATGTTTGGAGCCATAGAAGTGCAATATTAGATACCCACAGTCTTTTTAGTATTTTTAAATGCAAGTCACATGTTGTTTCATTGGTGTTCATCGCTATTTTATATATGTTCTTTTTAGCACCAACCATATGAGCCACAGATAAAAGATCGATAAGCATTCATCAAACCCTGGAGGCCTAAAGTCACAGCACATTGTTTGACCTCTTGCACTGGGCTTATGCCCTGTTGTACAGCACAACACTCTTCTTGGATGTATCCAGTGCTGTGGTCTAGTAAAAAATAGTTGTCACCATCTCACTTGAGGCCCATAATCGAATATTAACATTTTAATACTGCATGATAGAAAAGCAGTAGACTTGGGAAAATTCAGACATCAATAAAATAAGTTAATGTCATGTATGGTGGGTCATGCACCCAGTACAAAGTTTCTTTGGTTAACATGACAGTCAGTCTTGAGCATTCTGGTGGTTGGTATGCCAGTGGTCAAGAACACATCAGATATTGCAATGACTCTGTTTGATTCCAGATTTGTGCCATGAGGTTCAAACGTTAGTTTGCTATGGACACCTGGGTCTGACCTCTAAATTTTCTGAGTATTTTGAGTGTTCTGAATTTTGTGTTGCACACCAGAGTCCACAAAGGTGTATAGGCAAGACAAACCTCTGTCCATCTCAGAGAAACTTCCCCGCAGAGACAGCGAAAAGGCCCATGACTGGACTTAAAAAAAGCGCACAAACAACAGAAACATATGTTTTTGAATATAATACGATTACATTTGAACTGAGGATATCAATAATTGTTTCATGACAAATAGTGACAAAAAATTTTACACTATCAAACAAATGTCATAATAAATACCTAGGATCATTAGAGTTGTGTACGTTATTATCACCACTGTATCATTATTACACAAAAGGAGGTATATGCACACAGAAGGAGGTACAAAGTGAGAGCATCACTAATAATCGCTTATAACTGTAACATTACTCTTAATACATCACATCACTTTAACTTGACAGAACAACCCTTCTAGGTGTTTTCATATATTTCTTTCATTTTAGTCCATATAATTGGATTGAAGAGAGGATGATATGAGTTCAAAGTCATTATAGTCCGCAGAAGTTTTTGGAAAACTGACCTCGTCGAACTACAATTATATCATATGCACACAAACAGGAGAAGCTGATTAAACCAACAAGTGAGGTAAACAGGTCTGTGTAGCTTTTTCCTGATATTTAATCTTCTATAGGATAATATAAGTACTGGTGTATGTAAATAGTATGAAGAGAAAGGGCAAAGTGCAGTGATTATCAGAGTAACAACACCAAATACAGATCGTGCCTTGAACTCACACAGTGAGATTGTAAATTGAATTGTTGCAAAATCTCTCACATAATAAAATTACAAATTTTCATCTGCACTCAGTATCACTGAACTGCACCCGACAAGGCAATGTACCCAATAAAAATACTCACCGCTATTTTTCCTATGATAGTTGGATATTGCAGAGAGTTTATATAGACACATACCCACAGCGCGCTGCCAACAGTAAGAGAATTTAAAAATACCTAAGAGGAAAATGAAAACCAAAAGATATAATATAACATGATATGATCTGTTTTTCGATAGAAAGTCAATTACAATTGACATAGCAGAGCTGAAAACAGAGTTCAGTATAACGCTGCAATGAAAATGTACATAGGCTCATGAAGGTTTTTGTGAATGCATGAGACAATAATAATGGTGAAATTAAAGCAGATTATTAGAATATATACAAAATTATTAAAAAATAAAGATACCTGTATTTGTGCACTTCATTACCAAACAAAAGTTAGATATATATGTTATATTGAGGTCATGATCCATTAATGTTGTCTAATAATGATAGCTGCACAATAGTCGTATGGAGAGAGGTTCACATATAGTGTACACTGATTCAAATTGGAAACAATTTAAAAAAAATAGCTTCCATCTCACTCTATAATTGATATCCAACCTTTGACTGGAGTCAAGGTTACGGACCACTGATACCCACCTCAAAATGCACTTGGAGTATGTTCATTTCTAGAAATGCAGAAGGTGAACTGTTGGAGTATCGGAAAGTTTATTTCTAGATTGCTTTTAGCCTCCATGGAGCTCATTAAAGTCTCCACTAAAATAGATTCTAACATGGAGGGAACTTTATCAAACCCCTGAGGTTTGAACTCCAGTACATTGACCTTTTACTTGGTCTTATGCCCCATCATACACCACAACACTCTTCTTGATGAAATTGTATTTTATTTTATTTTTGTGTCTGAGCACATTTTCTGATCCTGTCCATGAACATCACAAACAGGATCAGAGACCAGGGGCAATCTGAGGAGTCCAACGCCCACTGAAAATGTGTTTGACTTGTGTCCAGAAAGTTGACCCAGCTCTCACTTCTTGGTCATACAAGGACCAGATAGCTTGGCGGTGCAATGGCCCCTGTACTCCATATTCTTGTGGTATCTCCCACAGGGTCCCCCATGGGACAAGGGTGTCGTGAACAGAACTCTGAGGAGGTGGAAGTCTCTGCTGCACTTTTTTAATTGGGTGACCAGGAGAGGTCCTCAGAAACATTATTACATTTATGATAGTGTTGGACAAGGATGGTGAGCAGTGTCATAAGTGTACAGAGAGTAAAGGGAGAGGGCTCAGCACACAGTCTCTGAGGGACCCAGTGCTGAGGGGTGATGAGGTGGAGGTGTGGGTCAGTTGTCACTCTGTGGGTGCTCTCTGAAAAGTCTTTGATCCAGGAACAGATGGAGAAGGAGAGACCAGCAGTCATCAACAAGGATGTCCAGTATGATGGTATTGAATGCTGTTAAAGTCGATGAATAAAATCAATAGCTCTTCTTTTAGTTCCAGGTGACTTTAGCACGGTGTGTGGATAGTGATGGCTATAGCATCCCTCATACTGACCTGTCATTCGAGTAGGCGAATCTGATGGGTCGAGGGGGGGTGGGAGGCTGGTTTTGATGTGGTGGAGAAACCAGTCAAACACCTATTATTACAGGAGTGGGAGTGCGACCGGTCTGTAGTCATTCAGATCCACCGAGGCTGCCTTTTTGGAGACCGGGATGGCGGTTGCTGACTTCTGCTAGGGAGGTATGGTAGCTTGTGCCAGGGAGATGTTAAACATTCATGTTGAAGACCCCAGGCAAGCTGGTTACATACCTGGAGTACTTTGAAGGAGTACTTTTGGTGCAGCCTTCCTGATTTACCGACCCACACCTCACTGCCCGTTCCTTCCATTCAAGTGGCAGGGTCAGTGTCAGTTGGAGGCACGAGGTGTGGTAGCGGCCTGTTGGCCTCAACCTGGCAAAGAAGCTGGCTTAGCCCTGCGCCAGTGCACTATCAGTGAGCGTGAGGTGTTCCATGTTGTATTTTGGACTGGAGTAATGACTGGGCCCTATGTGTCAAGGCTCACACCAGATACCGGCTGGCAAGTTCTTCCCAAGTCGGGCTCCAAACAGGGCCTCGGGTTTCCCTAATCCCAGCCAGGCTCTAAAGCTCCAGTATTGCCATTTGCTGGGTTTAGGAATTGCTTTTAATCTGGCTCCCTTCCAGAGACCAAGCCAGCACTTGGAGACCCTACCAGGGCTAGTTCCCCTGATAACACAGCTCTTAGGATCACACACAAACCTCTTCACCATTTTAAAGGTGTACTCAGAGGGGACATTGGGGATATCTATGAAAACCATTATAGCAGTGAGATTATTCAAACAGAGAACCCAGTTGAAACAGAGCCATTGTTTATATTGCACAGTGTAGTAACTACACTGTATCCCTCTAGCTACACCACAGTGCACTCCAGACACACTTTCCAGATCTTAGTCAAATATAGCATTGTGTATAACACTGCATGACAGAAAAGCAGTAGACTTTGGGAAAAAACTCTGTGACACTGGATCAAAATACTAAAGCTTACAACCAGTGTAGAAGGCGCTCTATAATATGGCAGTCAGTCCGAAAATTGTGGGTGGCTTAGAATGCTTATGGTCAAAAGCGCCATGTAATTTTCGCAATGACTTGGTTTATTAAGATTTGTGCTGAGGTTCAAATTTAGCTCAAGGTACATACCTGGTCTGAATTCTAAATGTTCTGAATATTGAGGTGTTCTGAGTTCTGGTGTGTGGTGTAACCCCAGAGGCCAACGTAGGATTTCCACAAAACCTTGTTGTTGAAATGTACATCACAGAATAGCCAAGACAAATCTTTGGGAAAGGCAATTCAGAACTCTACCCACAGATGCCTGAAACTGCTTAACTGATTGACAAACCTGCAACAGACGCTGACAGGAAACATATTTTGAATAAGGGCTGTATATTAATTTGTTATTACATTTCCTAAATTGAAGATACTATTACCTGTTTTCTAACAAATAGTGACAAGAATTTTTACGCCCATGGAAACACACATGCTTACAGTAAATACCTTCCAAAGATAATTACATCTCTATTATTTTTACAACTTATCGTTATCATCATCAATAATAATAATAAGAAGAATGTCTGTATATTAGCACAACACCACTATAACTGTAATTTCATCTAATACATCACACTAACTTCTGACAGATCAACCTCTTTCAGGTGTTTAGATATTTCTTTCATTTTATCCATATATAATTGATTGAAGAGGATGATACAGAACTGCTCAAAGTCATTATTAAACGTAAAGCTTAAATCAGACCCCAGTCGCACTATAATTACATCATATGCACACAACAGGAGAAGCTGATTAAACTAGCAGGTGAGTAAACAGGTCTGTGCAGCTTTTTCCTGACATTTATCTTTGATAGGATATAATATAAATATCCTATATGTAAAAGTATAAATATGAGGAAAAGTGCAGCATTTATTACACCAATAACAATTAAAGATAGAAAATTTTGAACTCACACAGTGGAGATTGTAAATTGAATTGTTACAAAAATTTCTTTAAGGTTGAAATACAAAGTTTCATATCTGCACTCAGTATCACTGCACCGCAGTCTGACAAACAGGCAGCCAAGCTACACCCAATAAAATACCACAGTTGTTTCTCATGATAGCTGATATTGCAGAGGTTTACATAGACAGTTATTACCATAGGTCATGGCTGCCAACAGGGCAGAATTTGCACCACTTAATGTATAAATATAGAAAACTGAAAGAGACAGGTTGAATATGATATGATTCGTTTTTCAGATAAAAAGTCAATTAACAACTTTGGGTAGATAGCAGAGAGCTGAAAACAACAGAGTTGGATTAATAAAGCTGCAATGAAATGTACACAGGCTCATGGAAGGTTTTCAGAATACAAATGAGGCAATAATAATGGTGAAACAAAGCAGATTATTAGAAACGTATACAAAATACGCGATTTTAAAAATGATATCTGTATTTGCATCACACATGCCCACCAAGTGTTATATATGTTACATTAAAGTTATCATCCATTAATGCTGCCTAAAGTAAATATTTAAAGTCAATTGTTCAAAACAAAAAACAAAAAAACAAGCATGTTACACAAGTAGAATACACAATACAATGGTTATTATTCATTGACAGATACCTGATCTCAAACTGCTCTTGGTGTGTGGTGTGGTGTGTGCCTCCGACATCCAAAAAGTGAACTGTTATAGTCTGTCAAAAGTTTTAATTAGATTGCTTCAGCCTCCATGGATCTCATTAAAGTCTCCACTAAAATAGTGTCCGATATGAAAAAAACATCAACAGTCCTCTGATTACTGTATTCAGGAGGAGCAATGTGGATTTCATTCTGGCAGTGGAACAACAGAACAGTGCTTTACCCTTGCAGGATTACTGAGGAGGTCATAAGAGTTTGACCATCCAGTCTACATGTGTTTTGCGGGCTTGGCGAAGGTCTACAACTGAGTCTCCTGGACCGCCCTATGGCAGATACAGCAGGAATATGGGGTCCTAGGTTGCTGCTGAGAGCTATCTGGTACCAAGGCCACTGCCAAGAGCCCTTGGACAGTCTCGTGAAGTCATAGATTCTGTCCATCCAGCAAACCCTTGAGGCCTGAAGTAACAGCATTGTTTGACCTACAAACACTCATCTTGGATGGAATTCAGTTTTGTAGTCTTAGTGTATACAGTATTACCACTGCAAACAAGGATAAAAATGTATATTATTTTGCAGAGGTCTGCTATGTATCTCACTTTCAGAGGCCTCTTGTAAAGAAAAGCTGGAGCAAAGATAGCAGTGACAAAAAAATCCTGAGTGAGCTGAGATGGTGGCCTGAGCAAATGCTCTGAAGGTCTTGGTTTGATGACGCCAACAGAGTGACATCCTCTGCAAAGAGCAGCAATGCAATTCTGAGTTTACCAAACCAGACACTCTCCACACCTCAGCTGACCCTTGTCATCCTGTCCATGAACCAGGGTCCTCTGGTCCCCCTCTTTGAAAATGGGAGCCATCAACCAAGTCTGCATATGACATTTAAGAGGCATGTCAGCCAAGACAGCCCAACAGTATCCAGAGCTTTCAGCATCTCAGGGCAAACCCCATCCCCACCTGCCACCTTGCTGCCAAGGAGTTTCTTAGTTTCTTTACCACTGCAGTGACCTCTTCCAGGGATATGGGTGAGGCTTCCCCTGCGTCTTCAGACTCTTCCTCCATACAGGGCATGTTGGTTGGGTTAAGGAGCCCTTCAGTATGCTCTCTCCACTGCTCGCTAGTATTCCCAGTCCAGGTCCAAGAAAGCGGGGTACTCTTGCTGCTGCTTTTCGGTGCATAAGCACACACAACAGCCAGCGATGCTACACCTCCCACTGCAGGTCAGGTTCCTTCCCCACCACAGAGGTGACCTTTCATGTCCATAGAACCAGTCTGCAATGCCAGGTGTCAGTGCGCCTGGGTCCCTGCCCTTGCTTGCCACCTGGCAAGACAACTGACCCAGATTCTTATCCTTTTGGGTGGTGGGCACCACGGGGTGGTTCCATGTAATTTCATCAGGTTCAGCCTAACCAGGACCCATGGGTCAAGGGTTAGGGTTATTGGGGCTATTGCCCTCAACAAATCAGCTCTAAGGATCACCAGGACACACAAACCCCACAACCATGTGGAAGTGGCGATTCTCAGACGGGACATTGGGGATGTATTCATGAAAACCATCATAGCAGTGAGATTATTCAAACAGAGAACCCAGTGTCAGAACAGGTTTTTCCAGTGTTTTGCTGTTTATATTGCATATACAGTGGTGGAAAAAAGTTTTCGGACACCCCATGCATTTGTGAAATATTGCATTAAGAATCACTCTTAAGTGCAATTTCTTTTAGTCACAGCCAAAATACTAAACAAATTCTAGAAAAGCCATTAAAAACTTAAAATTGATTGGTTCCATAAAAATACATAAGAAATTTTGAGTATTGGGTCATTTTGGTACCAGTGATCCACTAATGAAGGTCATGCTTTTTGTTAAAAGACACAATTTTTGTTGCTGTGGTCCGTGTCTATATAAAGCCAGCACATTTGAAAGTTCTTCAGAGAAAAAATGGCTAAAACAAGGAACCTAACGCCTGAAGATACAGATTCTCAGCCAGGGAGGGTACAGCTGCCACCAGATAGCCAGGAAGTGCAGATGCAGTCCTTCAGCAGTTGGATACACTCTGCAGAAATACAGACGAACCAACAGTTTGGAAGACAAACCAAGATCTGGGCGTCCAAGGGTTTCTTCAACTTCAGAAATGACCGCATCCTGATCTGCATGTGCAGGGAAAACCGCCGAATGACATCACAGGAGCTTCAGCAGCAGTGGTCAAACCAAACTGGCGTCCAGTGTTCCACCTGCACTGTACATGGCCAACTTTTAGATCATGGCTTAAGGTCCTACAAGGCTGTCAAGACAGCCAGGAATTGAAAGAAGATTCTGTGGTGAGATGAGTCCAGTTTCCAGCTTTATCCTCCTCCTGATAATGTGAGGGTACGCAGAAGGCCAGGCAAACCATTATCTCCAGAATGTACAGTACCAACTGTCAAGCATGGTGGAGGCAGTATCATGGTTTGGGGATGCATGAGTGCTGCTGGTGTTGGTCAGCTTACTGTCTGTGATGGCACATTGAACTCTGCCAAGTATTGTGCCATTCTCAAAACCCACATGCTCCCTTCTGCACGTGCACTGTTCCGTCGAGGTCAAAACTGGATGTTTCAACAAGATAATGTCAGTAGAACTTGGCTGCAGGAGCACTGTATCCAGGTCTTAGAGTGGCCAGCTCAATCCCCGGACATGAACCCCATTGAAAATCTGTGGTGGATTAGCAAAAGGTCTGTTTCAAAGCGTAAACCAAAGAATTTAGAAGAATTAATAGCAGTAACCCAAGAAGAATGGGACAAGATTACCCCTCAACAGTGTGAAAGGCTCGTGGGGAACATGCCAGCCAGGATTAGAGCTCTACTGCGTGCTAATGGCAGGACTACTAAATATTGATTTGATGATGTGATGGTTTATTTATTTTTTGTTCAGTTTTGAACACATTCTCTGTTATTTCTTGACTTTGATAGCGACAATGTTGAGAACTGACATATTAAAACTGTCAAGAATTTAGTTTTGTTAGTTTTTCTTGTAAACAATAAACAAAAAAATATCATTTGTATTTGTTTGTTTGTCTGAACAGGACTACCAATGGGGCTAGCAAGGGTGCAGGATGTAGGTGTAGGAATGAGAAGGTGAGGGTGCAATTTAAGATGAGGCTACAAACTGCTAAGCTAAACTAAACTAACAACAAACAGGCTAGAGTCTCACGCAAAGAAAGTGTCAATAAACAGGTAGCAATCAAAAAATAAAATAGAGTAGTACAAAGCAGCAGCAGATAATGTGTAACAGAAGACTTCAGGACAAGAAAGTGAGGAGAGCAAGCAGAGCAGAGCAGCGTCCCAAAATATTACTCTGTATTCTACATAAAGCTGATAATGTACTATATCAAGACAGCAATAGAAGAAATAAGCCCTGCGATGGACTGGGGATCGTTCCAGGGTGTACCCCCCGCCTCTCACCCAATCTCAGCTGGAATAGGCTCCATCTCCCAAGCGAACCTTAACGGATAAGCAGTATAGATAATGGATGAGTGAATGAATAGAAGAAGTAAGAAATTACCTGGAGACAGTAAAATTATTACAGTTAAAATGCTAAACCCTAACAGGAACTACGTTATGCACCTATCAACCACAGTGCAGCAGCAAGTCTCACCAACCTCCACATTCAGCAGGAAAGTACCAAGCCTTCTGTGACTCTGGTGTATGATTGAATGAAACAGGTTAGTCCTCATTCTCATGATAGTTGGATATTGCAGAGGTTTACATATAGACACATACCTGTCATAGGCCATGGCTGCCAACAGTAAGAATTCTGCACCACTTAATGCATAACATAAAAAAAATTGAAAGAGACAGGCTGAATATGATATGATCTGTTTTTCAGATAGAAAGTCAATTAACAACTTTGGGTGGATAGCAGTGCTGAAAAGAACAGAGTTGATTAATAAAGCTGCAATGAAAATGTACATAGGCTCATGAAGGTTTTTGTGAATACAAATGAGACACACAATGGTGAAATTAAAGCAGATTATTAGAATATATGCTGTAAAAATGATCAGAAAATAAAGATATCTGTATTTATGCACTTCCACATGCCCACCAAATGTTATATATGTTACATTAAGTTCATCATCCATTAATGTTGCCTAACATAAAAGTTTAGTCAAATGTTAAAAAAAAAAAACAACTAAAAACGAGCACATTACACAACTATAATGTCTCAATTCTACATTACTAACATCCAACCTGTACTGGAGTGTGTTATTCATTCACAGATACCTAATCTCAGCTCTTGGTGTGTCTTTGCCTCCAACATTCAGAAAGTAAATTTTTAAAGTCTGTAGAGAGTTTTTATCAGATTACTTCAGCCTCCGTGGATCTCATTAAAGTCTCTACTAAAATAGATTCCAATCTGAAAACAAAACATTCATCAGATCCTCAGATCATCAAACATCTGATTCAGGAGGAACAATGCGGATTTCATCCAGCTCGTCACCCTTGCAGGAGTGCTGTGTGGGTCATGGAAGTTTGACCATCCTGTCTACATGTGTTTTGTAGATTTGCCTATGACCGTGTCCACCGGACGACCCTGTGAGGGGCAGTGTGGGAATATGGAGTACCTAGGCTGCTGCTGAGAGCCATGTGGTCCTTTTGTAGGCTTGTCAAGTCTGGACTGAAATACATCCTCATATGTACAAAACATTCATCAAACCCTGGAGGCCTTAAGTCAAAGCATTGTTTGATCTCTTTTATTTATGCCATATTATATAACACTATACTCTTCTTAGATGAAATTCTGTATTGTGGGCCAACTCAGTGTTTCCATTCTAATCAGGGATAAGGTGTCTGCTATGTGTCCCACTGCCAAAGTCCTTAATCAAAGAAAAGCTAGAGGAAGGATAGCAGTAACAAAAATAGATACATTTTCTTCAGCAAGCCAAGATGGTGGACTGCACATGCTCTATGGGTATGTCTGCACTGATAAGCTTGACAGTCAGTGCTAATAGTACAGAGCGAAGCACCAAACAGTGGAACACCTTGAATACTCTCATATGCGGGAATCCTTGAGACAACTTGATCAGATGTTTTTTCCTCGGGACTCTTTTTTTTGGGGGGGGGGGGGGTTCACCTTTTTATTTGACAGGATAGTGGAGATGAGACAGGAAACAGGGAGAGAGAGCAGGGGAATGACACGCAGCAAAGGTCCGGCCAAACCGGGAGTCGATCCGGGGACCAGCTGCTCAGGGCACTTAAGCCCATGTGGTACGCGCCCCAACCATTCGGCTACGGGGGCGCCCCTTCCTCGGGACTCTTAAAAAGCCACAGACATTGAGGGAATGGTCTAGTTCCAATCCTAAGGTTTTCACAAACATGGTAATGTGTAATGTTCATATTAGTGAAGGACACAGGTAATTAATTTCTAGCACACTGCAATAGCTTGACCTGGCAGCAGGCTAAAACAGGGTACTCTAGTCATCCCACCTGCTTCACAATCAACTGCAAACCACCCCTGGCTTCATCTTGGATTGATGAAGCCAATAGAACCACATCATCTGCAATGAGCTGTATCGTAATTCTGAGCTTCCCAAACCAGACACTCTCCTCACCAAGGCTGCACCTTGAAATCCTGGCCATGAATAACACAAACAGGATTTGAGATAAGGGACAATCTCTGTGGAGTCCAATACCCACTGACAACATGTCTGAATTTGGGTCAAGAACGCACTCAGTTTGGTTGTACAAGGACCAGATGGCTCACAGCAGCAGCCTCAGTACTCCACATTCTCACAGTACCACCTACAGGGTCCCCCAATGACATGGCCATAGACCTTCTCTAAGTCCAGAAATCACATGTAGACTGGATACTAAAACTCCCATGACCCCCCTCAGCACTCCTGCAAGGTAAAGACTGTTCCACCACCAGGATAGAATCTGTATTGCTCCTTCTAAATCCGAGGTTTGACAGCTGGAGACTACAGCACCCTGGAGTAAACTTTCCCAGGGTGGCTGAGCAGCATGATGCTCCAATAATGTGAGCACACCCTGTTGTACCCCTTTTTGAAACACCACCACGGTCTGCCACTCCACAAGTACTGTCCCCATCCACTAGGCAACACTGAAGAGGCACGTGTGCTAAGACATTCAAACAATATCCAGAGTCCTTTGCGTCTCAGCACAAATCCTATCCTCACCTGGCACCTTTTCAATGAGGATCTTCTTGGCTACCCCAAGGGACTTCTGCCAGGGATATCAGTGAGGTTTCCCCTAAGTCTTCAGGCTCTTCCTTCTCCTCAGAGGACATGTTGTTTGCGTTCAGGAGCTCTTCAAAGTGCATTCTACTGCTCAACAATATCAAAGCCCTGTTTTCCCTTTCTGAGTTGTCAGAAGCTGCAGCACTTATGGCCTCCCAGTACCTGTCTTCTGCTTTAGGAGATTCTTCCCTCTTCAGCTTGATGGTTTCCATCACTGCTGGTGTCCACCATCAGATTCATTGATCTTTAGCCTAAGGTGTTCTGTTACCAGGTATACTTACGACCTACCTTATGCTTGAACATTGTGTTTGTTTTGACCAATCCATCACTGACACAGAACCATTATAGGAGGGAGACTATATACAAGCAGTGAGCCCAATGTCAGAATAGGTTTTTCCAATATATACTGTTATATTCATTGTGTACTGTCTACACTGGATCCCTTTGGCCACATTACTGCTGTGCACCCAGGTGCACTTCACAGGTCTTACCATTGAATACACAATTGTCTGCAACACTGCGTGACAAAAAAAAATTTCAGACACTGCATCAAAATGGGATCAGAGCAATCATGCAGGCAGTGTAATTCAATTCAATAAATTTTTATTTATATAAGTAGCTTCAATTCACAACAGAAGTTATCTCGAGGCACTGTACATGTAGAGCAGGTCTAGACCGTACTCTTTATATTATAAAATTTACAAAGACAGACCAAACAATTCCCATCATGAGCAACACTAACCCTAACCCAGCACTAGGCGACAGTGGCAAGGAAAAATGAAAGAAAGAAAGTTTCTTTGGTTAACATGGCAGTCGATCGGGGGTATCCAGGTCACTTATAAAGGCCAGTGGTCAACATGCCATATAATTACAATGTGTCTGGTTTGATTCAGATTAGTGCCAGGAGAAAAGATTGTTCCAATAATTTTTGGCCAGGACTAATTCTGGTCCTGTCGTTAATGAAAACCCACCCAACACCCATTCCCACGATTCCTGTAGCTGAATGCGCTGACAGTATAGCCCAGATAAACCCTGGGAGAGGCAATTCAGAGATACCCACCTGCATATTGATTTGTCATTACATTTCCCAAATTGAAGATACTATTAACTGTTTCCATGACAACTAGTTACAAACTTTTTTACACCATGGAAACAAATGCTTTGAATACCTTCCAAAGATTATTACACTTTTGTACTATTATTGTTGTTATTATTAGAGAAAAATGATTGTATATCAGTATCACTAACACCACAATAACTGCAACTTTACTTTTAATAAATCCCATCACTTTGGCTTGACAGAACAACCTCCTACAGGTTTTTACATATTTCTTTCATTTTTAATCCATATATAATTGGAAGAGAGGATGATACAGAACTGTTTGTAAAGCCATAATTAAACGTGCTGTTTTTGGAAAATCAAACCCCAGTCGAACTATAATGATATCATATGTGTCTCTGCAGAGACTGTTTTCATCGGAGGCAACAGGAATTTGATAATCCGCTGTCACTTTTGATCAGGGCCTAACTGACTGACCTAACTATAAACACACTATAGACACACTATACATATGTATAATAAAATAAAAATAAAATAAGATAAAATAGAATGAAAATAGAATAACAATAAAATAAAATAAAATGTGCAATGGCTAAAATGTGCGGTGACTTTAGCAGCAGAGGAGTGTACGAAAGTGCGACACAGTGCAAGTTCCAGTCTTTAAGGCACAGTGAGTGAGTGAACATCTGTACAACTCCAAGGCTGCTAGTATCCATCTTTCAGGTTGTGTTGCAAAGAGGATGCTAACAGGTTGCTAGCAGGATGCTAACTTCAGCAGACATGCCCCCATCATCTCAGAGCAGAGAGGGCTTCTTATTTTTTCATGATTTTGAAACCCGATTTTGCTGATTTTTTTTTTACCATTCAAATTTAGCTGGGTGGTTAATAGCACATTTTTCTGTGGCGTGACTAACTCAGAACGCCATTACTGTTACCTCTTTTCACAGACTTTAAATGATCTCGCAGCATTCTTCTGCATCTCAGCTGAAAGGTGGCTTTGTGTCCAATTTCACCCCACCATTATGTGACAGTGGACATGTGACCTTAGTTAAAGTTTTATTAGAAGATCCCTACAGGAATAGCATTAAGTTGGGCCATGGTTATACAGTCGGTTTGCCATCTGCAGTGAGTTGTTGGGGAAAAAAGTTTTTATCAAAAACTGCAATGTCTGTGGGTTGATGCTTATTCTCTAGTGCCATTTGTCGATACAATGGGGGATATCTCAACCATCTCAACTTTACTCCCACACAAGTTGATGAGCTTGTTGATAGTGCTGTAGCCTCACTGTATATGACACTTCACACTGTTGCCCCTTTGAAAAAGAAGCTAGTTCGTTGGAGGAGGCTTGCTCTATGGTACAACTCACA
The DNA here is from genome assembly GCA_033238685.1 of Lates japonicus. Lineage (NCBI taxonomy): Eukaryota > Metazoa > Chordata > Actinopteri > Centropomidae > Lates > Lates japonicus. The sequence continues at coordinate 300,044 of BRZM01000131.1, read as the reverse complement.
AATGCGTGTCTTAAGGCAAGACCCAGCAGGCAAAAACACAGTTTCTCATGCACTGGTCCATTTTGAGGTTTTGGGCTATTTTCCTTCTATAACGTGTCCTTTAGACTGGTGTAAAGAAAATGTCCAAAAAATACAATTAGGTATTTTACTATAGTTTGTCCTTTGCATCTGTAGATTTTTCCTAAAAATTTCCAAATGTTTGCAATCCACGGTCTCCACCATGTCATGGTATCGTTGCTCTCTCTCACCTGCATAATATTATGGAATCTAAGCATGGTAATTTCCTTTGTATCAGCAACCTATCGTGAAAATACAGAGGTGGGTTTAACACAAAATCCCATCAGCTGGTGTTGATTTCTGACAACGTGATTCATGATGCATCACATGACGTGCTCTGACACTTCCTGGGCTAGCTTTCAGTGTGACCTTTATAATCTGAAAATGCAGAAAGAAGTACACCTAAAACCTTCCCAGAACAGATGACAACAATTGTCACTCGCAAGAAGACAAAAGGAAGAAAAAATATATCAAATGATGAAATGCCATGGGTGACTAGGCTTGTAATACAGGACAGATATACAGCAAACTAGGTACGCAGTTCTACTGCAGTAGTTCTATGGAGTGTGTGTGTGTGTGTGTGACTGTATTACTGTGGTTCTCTTCAGTTGAAAGCCATACATGCAGTGTCACATCAGCTGTTTTAGATGTTCTGCATTGTTCATTATATGAGTTAAAGTAGACATTATGTCTGTAAATACTGGTTTCCAATAAATAAATTAAAAATGGAATTTTACGATACAAATCTTTAAAGGCCTTTTTCTTAAAATGAGTTTTTCCTCACACTCTGAGCCACTAGCATGTACATTCACCAAAGTCTCCAGTTTTATTCCTGTCTATATTATGAAAATTTTTACATTGGGGTTTGTTCATATATCATTCACAGCCTGATTTACAGAACATAACATTGCTAAAAACATGGCAAAAACTTATTTTTTTTCATGGCTGATGACAGTATTTTCTGGTTCATGGAGTGATGAAAAGAGATGATCCAAAATCCCCTATGTAAAAACCTTTGACTCTAGTTTGTCGACAAAATAAAACTAGAATTTTGAACCTGGCTTTATGCAATATTCAGATTTCTGCTCTGGAAGTTAATGCAAGTTAGCACATATGTAACTAGATAATACCTAATTTGCATATTTGAACATAACATTTCAGCAAACTTGTTATACAAAAACCAATTGTCTTTCTGTAAGTAAGCAACTTTTTACCCTATTTACCTGTAGTGTCTTGCCTTAAAGCAGATATTATGTCAGCTAGAAAGGAGGTGATGTTCCACCAATCTAGGAGAATTCTCATCATCTATAATACTCTATAATTCTCTATAATACTGTAAAACCTTACTCTGGAAAGTGCCTTAAGATAATGTTATGTATATTGTGATTTGGCACTACACAATTAAACTGAACTGAACTGTTTTCATCAAGAACAATAAAGAGTATCTTTAAAGTTTAGACACAAATCTTTGCACAAGGCACCTTTCAAATTTCAGAACATTCATATCTCTGCATTATTACACAAGAAATGTACATTAGCATCATAAACACCACTGTTAGTGTAACATCACGTTTAATACATCACATCACTCTGGCTTGACAGATCAACCTCTTCAGGTGTTTAGATATTTCTTTCATTTTTAGTCCATATATAATTGGATTGAAGAGCGGATGATACAGAATCACTTGTAAAGTCATTATTAAACGTGCAGTTTTTGGAAAATCAGACCCCAGTCGAACTATGACGATATCATATGTGCACAAACCAGAGAAGCTGATTAAAACCAACAGGTGTGGTAAACAGGTCTGTGCAGCTTTTTTCCTGACATCCCCACAACTTCGATAGGATATTATAAGTATCCTGGTGTATGTAAAAAGTATGAAGAGCAGAGGGAAAAGTGCAGCATTTATTACAGCAATAACAGCAAATATAGATAGTGTTCTTGAACCACAGTGGAGATTATGAAATTGAATTATTGCTAAAATTCCCACCCCAAGTTCATCCCACAGATTTGTGTCTGCACCAGTATCACTGGAACTGCAGTCTGACAAGCAGATACAATAAAGCCAAAACAGAAAAATACTTTTTATGAATTCTTTATCAAGTGGTTAGATATTGCAGAGGTTTACATATAGACACGCCACCCTGTCGCGACTTATAGTAAAATTAGCCCTTAAACCATAAAATAGAAAAAACTGGAAAGACAGGCTGAATGTATTATGATCTGTTTTCAGATAAAGAATCAATGCTGTTTTGAACAGATAGCAGTGCTGAAAAGAACAGAGTTGATTAATAAAGCTGCAATGAAAATATTTTTATATGTAGGCTCATGAAGGTTTTTGTGAATACGGATGAGACACACAATGGTGAGAAATTAAAGCGAATTATTAGAATATATGCTGAAATTATTAAAAATAAAAATGCCTGTATTTATGCACTTCCACATGCCCAGCAAGGTTACATATGTTACATTAAGTTCAAAACATTCGTGCATGTGCCTAATGTAAAATTTGATCAAATGTTCAAAAACAAGATAACAACAGAATACCCAGAGTACACCAAATAAAAATTTACATTACTGACATCAACTGAACTGGAGCCAGATTAAAATACATACCTGAAAATGCACTTGGTGCATGTTTCTCTCAACATTCAAGTGACCTATTCAAAAGTCTGTAGAGTTTTTTTTATTTTTTTTTATCAGATTGCTTCAGCCTCCATGGATCTCATTAAGTCTCCACTAAAATAGATTCAGTGCATCTTGTGTTAGTAAACCCTGGGCCTGAAGTCACCAGCACTGTGACCTCTTACTTGGGATTATACTTTTCCTCTGAATAGATTTCACTGTTGTAATTGTTTCGCTTTAAGGCCTCAATCAAGAAAAGCTAGAGGAAGATAGCAGTGACAAAAGTGAGCTAAGATGATGAACTAGGAAGAAATGCTCCATTGGTATGTCACTTGGTTTGACTCTCAATTTTACCTCGAACACCTGACAGAGTATCCATAGGGTGGTGCCTTCTCGTAATACAAGCTGTAGAACACGGAGGGTATCCTCTAGCTCAAGATCCAACAGTTTTCGGAATAATATGTAATGCTAATGTTAAAGGCACATAGTTCATTTCCACACCACCACCAATATACATTTTTCAATCAGCTGTCATCAAATCCATCAGGTGCATCCATCCATCCATCCAGTTTCCTCCACTCTCAAATTGTTAGATGTCCTTTCCCCAGCAAAGACAAAATTTGCCAGAAAGCCAACCCTGGACAAACAACCATGAATCTCTTTGCGTGGTTCAATCTCCCCACAGTGATATTACATTAGTCCATCTAAATTGGTTCCCAAAATAAACTTATCAAAGTTTCTTGGTGTATTGGCTTGTGGCTGACGAACAGTTCTGGGTCAAAGATGTATTTAAGTTTGTGTGTCTGTCCAACTATTTAAACTGTCAGGAAAGCAGGATGTTCAGAACTGCCATTAAGTCAACAGTTAAAATAGGCTGAGACAAAACCCTCATAGAAGATAGAAATGAGGAGGGATCTTTCAGGACAAGATGGGTAATCATTCAATCTTGAATCTTAACTATATTCAAAAGCACATTAGGAAATGACCCGCTACTTTAACATCTCCCAACATAGGGTAAAATGTGACAGCAACCCTTAGTACCGTTGACATCACTTATATTGATGTTGCTAAAACAATTTATTTTGAACTACATGTAATGACAAATGTTGTGCTCCCTATCTAAACAACTAACAACCTATAAAACAAGTTTTATATCATTTTAAAAATTTAATCCTACATCTTTGATGTTGAAGCTACTAGCTCATTTTCCCTACAGTGTGTTAATCACAGTACTTGCATTCCTACATTAAATGCCTTATGAGGATTAATTATGCTCACATCTCTAATTGCTTAAGTGCCTGTGTGGTCGTTAGTAATTTTATGACAGAATGCCAATATCATAAATTAATTAAGCGTAGGCTGATTAAAACTAACAGGTAAGGTGAACAGGTCTGTGCAGCTTTTCCGGCTATGCCATATATGGATATTGTATCTGATGTACAAACGAAGGGAACAGTGCAATGTTAACAACCAGCCACACCATATATGACAGTGATACAGAGTGTACACATTGAAGTTTGTAACCTAAATCCTTACAAAGTATTCCTTTTAAAATAAAGATGCAGACTTTGACATTAACATTTTAATTTTGCTGCAGCTCTACAAGCAGGGGAAAAGCCAAGAAAAATCACCAAGACGGCAGTGGTTTTCATGATGATTCATGGATGTACAGAGGTTTGTATGAGACGCTGCTTACTGTCATAGGCGCATAACTGCCAAGGTAACAACTCTAAATAGGTGAGTGTAATATATAGGCTTGAAAGGAAAAGCAAGTAAGAGTTATATATTGCTTTAACAGATCCATCAAGATTCTCAAATCAAAGTATTAATTAACTAACACAAACGCCACATACAATGGGTACTGAGAAATAATAACTGATAAATCGTCTCACTTTGGTTGCAGTAACAGATGGCCTGTGTATTACAGTGTATCATTCACAGACACCAAATACAGAGAGTGAGTCAGCAAAATCAGGAGTCCTGGACCCAAAGGTTTTGTTACTCAAGACCTCTTTGTTGGGTGGTGTGCTGCGACCATCTTCAACTGACCCCACAGTTGAAACATTTAGTCACTGCTTTGCAAGATGCCGTCCTCAACAATGTTGCTGTTCAAACTCTCTCATCTCACAGGCTGAATGGAATTGCTTCAAAGCTTTCCATGCCATGTGTCCATTCAAAGACAAAGTCTTAAGTCAGTGTTCCCTACTGGCGACACAACGGTTTTCTATGCTGCTGTTAGTTTGCAGCTTCTACCCTAAACTGCCATCCATCCCAACACATAATTGTGTCCGACATTTCCTTACATTCTTCTGATACCCTTGATTCCCACCTCAAATGAAATAAATAATAGATAAAACTAACCAGTCTGAATTCACCTCCATTTTTTCTCTTAATCATATCTTCATACTAATTTGTGACTACTTAAGCTTCAAGATAGAGGCAACCAAGCTTCCCCCTGACTCATTGTTCACCCTCAGTGACCGGGAAAAGTGGCCACACTTTTGGTTTCCTCCACCTTTACCTAGGTGGGGAAGCTTCATTTAAAGGCAGGAACATATCTGGTTTAAGCCATGTTTCACATAGACCAATCATATCCAGATTATGTTCAAGAATCAAGTCATTTATCAATAATGCCTTAGTAGAAAGTGATCTAACATTTATAAAGCCAAATTTGAGGATCATATTGAGCCTGGAGCTGCCAGTAGGAGGCTGGTGTGGCAAGGTACTTATAGATGAAGTATTAATAGGAATGAGGCATCTAGTGTTTCTATTAGGAAATTTTAGTGGCCTTTTATTCAGTATTTTATGGGACCTAGCACTGTCACCAGTGGCAGGAGTGGTGATTTGTACATGGTGGTTAAGAAACTTAGGAAACTTGTGAATAGTACGGCGGGGAATGGAGACAGTCTCAATGCAGTAGATCAGGCTATCAGTCTGAGCATCTAAAGTCTGCGAATTTTCCTGGTTAGATTTATCATCTAAGCTAGTGGACTCCAAAACTGCACCACCTAAAGACCTAGCAGGTTCTTCTAATCACCTGCGACCTGCCAATCACTAGTGCCCTACTGTCAAACCCGACGTAAACACCTGTCTATATTCCTAGATAAAACAGCAACGCCTGCTCCAGTAGGATGCAGACCATCTGCCTTCAGCAGGTCAGGGCGGCCCCAGAAAGAAGGCCAGTTATCCACAAAACTATATCCCTGCTCACTACAGTGACGAGCCAGCCATCGGTTCAGAGACGTTAATCTACTGTACACCTCATCATTACCCCGCATGGGTAAAGGACCAGAGACAACTAATCGATGCCGACACATCTTTGTGGCAAACTCTAACGTCCTAGCTAAACTAGCTTTGGTGACCTCAGACTGCTTCATTCTAATGTTATTGGTGCCGACATGAATGACAGTGTTGCTATAGCTAGGTGTGGAGTGTACCTGAGCCCCCTGTTTCTCCCTGCGTGATGCCAGCACCCTAAGATTATCCTCAATGTCGAAAGCTCTGGCCCCAGGTAGGCAGTAAACATTGGCTGGCGAAGCTAATCTGACATTGATGGAGTCCTCTATGACTAGAGTCCGTTGTTTAGCCCCATCAGCGGGAGCGGGGGAGACACGCTGGCGAACAGGACTACCAATGGGGCTAGCAAGAGTCGAAAACCGGCCACACAACCGGTTGCTTGCTCTTACGTGCCCCTCCTCTGTCCCGTCTGACAGGAACGAACTCCGCACACACTGCCGACGAGGCTAAGCTAGCCCTAACAGGCTCGCTGTCGAGCCTGTGGCTAACGCTATCTGGAGTGCCCGTCATATCTAAGGTAATTCTAGGAGAAAGGAGCTGCTCTAGTTGACAGACACGTCTCTCTAGCAGAGACACCCTGTCTTCAAGAGCAGAACAGCCAACACAAGCCATAGTGGTAGTTAGTTTAAGCTAGGTTAGCTGTAGGAGTGAGAAGGTGAGGCTACAATTTAAAATAGGCTAATGAGGCTACAAACGGCTAAGCTAAATTAAACTAACAACAAACAGGCTAAAGTCAGAGAAAATATCAATAAACAGGTAGCAATCAAAAAATAAGATAGATTGGTACAAAGCAGCAGCAGATAATGTGTAACAGAAGACTTCAGGACAGAAAATGAAGAGAGCAAGCAGAGCAGCGAATAAGTGTCGGTCTCACAGAAACACGGCGTATGGTACAGGTAGCGTCACAGCGTCACAGCGTGAGGGCTATCAGTGTATGGTGTGATCATTTTGCTCAGTATTGTATTTTTGCCTTTGCTTTACATAGTTTTTACGTACATAAAGATTCTCATAATATCCTATCGAAGTTGTAGAGAAGTCAGGACAAAAGCTGCACAGACCTGTTTACCTTACCTGTTGGTTTTAATCAACTTTTCGTTGTTGTGTACATATGATATTATTATACTTAGACTGGAATCTGATTTTCCAAAAACTGCACGTTTAATTATGACTTCCTCTCTTTAATCCAATCATATATGGACTAAAAATGAAAAAAATCTCTGAACACCTCAAGAGGTTGTTCTGTCAATAAAATATGTTGTAATAGTGCTGACAGTCATTTATTCAAAAAAGCAGAAAAAAGCATGTATTTTTAATGAAAATTAAAACACAATGATCATTCATTTTCTTGTGATTTGTTGATTTATGTGATTCAAACTAAAAATTTAGATCTTTTTGCAGCACTGACATTGATGCCCCCTTGAAGTTTTACGTTCAAGTGCACACCACTGGCAATGTCAGTGCATTCAATATTACGTTTGCACAGTACTCAGTACTTGCACAGTAGAGCACTAAAGTAAACTCTTGTGCCAGAATGCTTCAGCATGATTCATTGAGAATCACAGTTAACAGTGAATACTGGACTGTGGTGAGATGTGATGTGGTATAAATGGACTGGATGTACAACTAGGATCCAAAAAATGTTTTAAAGAGTTATACAAATCTTTATGACATTGAATGTTTAAATAAATGATCAAACTTAAGTTTTGTTTCATTTAATATTAGAGAGCATGAAGCGCCCCATCATTAAATGAATGAGTGAATGATGTTCAAATATTGTAAATACCAAGCAGTGCAAATGTATTATTTGTATTGTATTGTATTTTGGTTCTAATGCAATCAGGTACAAATTTAACACTGGCCTTTTGTAACCACCGCCACTCGAATCTTAGTAGTGGATGTTTAATTTCTCACAGCTGTTTCAATTTAAACAAAAAGCGTACCCTGTACAGCAAGTTTAGTTTCTTGTTGACAGCTATTTGTTGACATTTATTTGTCCTATTTAAAAGTCCCACAGTAAACATTCTGCCTTAAAATTCCTACACACATATGAGCTATGGGTGTTTTCACATATTTTGCCACCTTAGACCTCTCAAGACTGTGTGGGCAAACATCTAGTGGCTGTTTCTTATATTGCATGTAGTTTAATAATTGTACTTCCTGTGTAGCATAGAAGAAGAGTGTCACACAGGAAGTTCCTACTTTTCAAAAGAACACAAGCAGAGAGGATGATCATTTTGTTGGCAGAACTTTGAGGTGCATTATAATTAAGTTTATTGTGAATCACAACCATCTTAATGTTTTCGATCAATCATTTTCAGTAATTTGTTTCAGTTAGCTTGTGTGTGACTACACATTCTGATGGCTTGATTTGACCATAGCATATTTACCATACCCATCTACCTGTGTATTTGTTTTATCATATCTGCTTCTTGCACTTAAATCTGCCTAAAACAACTAGCGCTTGTTAATGGGAGAGATAGTATGAGGAAACATTTTGCTGGTTGTGAAAACTTTGTATAGATTTACTGAGAGGACACTACGGGACAGCAATCCCCAATCTGTCAAATATCTTATATGTGTTATATCTACTTCTATATCCAAACATGCTGGCAAACTGTCGTATAGAGTTTTTATTTCCTTTGGTTTTAAAAGCAATAAGTGACAAGCTCAGACCTTGTCCAGAATTTCTAGCTTTTTGGCTTAAAACTTTGCAGATCAATATTTCAGATTCTAACTGAATAGTAAACAAATGTCCAATGTCACTTTTACATTCAAATAGGTCTGTAAATATAAGTATAAATAAATGTTTTATCTAATTCAATGTAGTATATTAGCTCTTTTTTCCAAATCAAATGAAGCACCTCAGACAGTCTTTATTACTTTGGTCAGATAATTAAAGAAAAAGAGGCAAAGTAGCTTTGGGGTTAGGGGCGTAGACCATGGACTGCTACATAACCATTTCTCAATAAAGTAATATAATAATAATTTGCCCAAAAATGCTTCAAAAAAGAAAGAGAACAATAATGTGCTTTTTAAAATAACATTGATAGCAGGTCATCCACTGCTGTGCCAGGACAGCCTCACAGAGGTGCTACCATGGCAAATTTTCCAGACAAACCATCTCTCTCCTTCATATTTTAAACTTTCATCTATACTTTATTTCCACTCTGCTGTAAGTGACTTCTTAGGGCCACAGCAAGCTCTGCAAACACAAGTTCATAATCATGGTCAAGATGACGCATGTGCTGTACGGTGGTGACGTACAATCACTGTAAAGGTTTTCAGTAACGATCAGATTCAACTTTTCCTGATTTCTTCTTCTACAACACCCTTTCTGTGAGTTTAGTCCACAGCACCCAACTTTGTGTCAGAGAACAACAGCAACTCCCAGATGGACTGGAGAGTAGCTTGCACAAGTATGTACGCATTAATTGTTGCAGGGTCGTGTGTGAGTTGCCACATGGAGCATGTTGAGAGCCTGTCCTTCTCCATGCATCCTCCAGTGCACTCCAGTTGCATAGGCAACATTGGTACCTTTGGCTTTCATGATCATGTTGTTCACATGATGATGAAAAATAGAACCATGGGGGTGATTAAAACCAAACAACTGAGCCAAACACTTCAGTTCGGATTGAGATCATATTTCAACAAACACAGTGCACACTGAGGACAAGTAAGAAGTAGACTTCAAGAAGCTTTTGTTTAGACAACCTTAATGGAAGATAAATTAAATGTAACATACATAACTCTTGATGGGTATGTGGCAGTGACTAAATACAGATACCTATATTTTCTAATCATGTTTACTGCATATATTCTAATCATCTGTAGTAATTCCACCATTGTGTGTGTTATCGTGATTCACCAAAACCTCCATGAGCCTATGTACATTTTTATTGCAGCTTTATTAATCAACTCTATTCTTTTCAGCACTGCAATTTATCCAAAGCTTTTTATTGACTTTTTATCTGAAAAACAGATCATATCATACTCAGCCTGTCTCTTTCAGTGGTTTATATATTACACTTTAGGTGGTTCAGAATTCTTACTCCTGGCAGCCATGGCCTATGACAGGTATGTGTCTATATGTAAACCTCTGCAATATCCAACTATCATGAGAAAAACCATTGTCAATATTTTCCTGCTTTTAGCTTGGCTCCTGCCTGTTGTTCATAGTGCAGTACCAGCTGTACTAAATGCAAATAGAAAACACTGCAACTTTTCTTTGAAAGGAATAATTTGTAACAGTGCAGTTTATAAACTTCATTGTGTGAGTTCAAGTGCACTAAATATATATGGTTTTGTTATTTTTGTTAATGTTGTAATTCTTCCCGTGCTCTTCACACTTTTTACATACACCAGGATATTTGTAATATCTTATCAGAGTTGTAGAGAAGTCAGGAGAAAAGCCGCACAGACCTGTTTCCCTCACCTGCTGGTTTTATTCAACTTCACCTGTCTGAGTGCATATGATGTACTTATACTGAGATTGGAAACTGATTTTCCAAAAACGCTATCTCTGATAATGACTTTACAAGTGGTTTTGTATCATCCTCTCTTTAATCCAATCATATATGGACTGAAAATGAAAGAAATATCTAAACACCTGAAGAGGTTGTTCTGTCCAGGAAAAATAGTTAAAACTGAACAACAGCTCTGAATGCAAGAACATGTCCATGTTTTTCATTTTATTGTAAAATAATAACAATAATAAAAACAAAATATGCTGGCAAAAAGTTATTTAATCACTATTACACATTCTGTTGTCAGCCTCATTCTGTTGTCAGCCAAGATCAGAGAATCAGTAGTCTGTGTTATTGTCATTTCAATGTAGTTGATTGGAATTTACACATGAAACAGTTGAAGTAGATATATAAAAGATAGAGATGCTGTCAGCACCATATTTAGCTATGATGTATCCTATACTGAATGAGTTAAGGACACAAACTCTCTGGATACTTGCTGTTAAAGACATGTGCAAGCTCTAATATTTTCAAATGCATGAAATAAATGTCTTGTGAAGAACATACAGCTGTTGCTTGTTCTGACTGCAGTATAGTGACAATTATATTATTATCATTATATAATGATCAATTCCAGTTGTAAAAAACTCTGAAGAACAGGTGTTGGGTTTCTCCTGGCCTATAACTTTTAATCTAGTTCTCACTTTTTTCCCATTTTGTCAGGACATTTCCTGTTCAAGAACAACAGGTCGTCCATTCATTTCAGGTTTGTTTGCTCAATTTCTTGTCTCTAAGGAGGAACTGGGGATTGAACCAACAAGCCTTGCAAGATACTAAACCCCAAGCTGCTTCTGTTTGTCAGGCCAGCACCTTGCATGTCAGCATTTACCATAGATACAATGTGCCTAGAGACAATAATGGTGATATGAAGATATTTTACCTATTTTACCAGAGTTTAAGACAAACTGGAAAATCGAGAAATGAACTGTCAGAATGAAAAAGTTCCTTTGTGCAGACCCAACCCTCAAAGTTTTTTTCAACGGCAAACATACAAGGGGCAAGTTGTGTGTGTTCATTAAGAGACAACAACAATTTAAGGGCTGTATGATCAGTGCAAATGATAAGCACATTACAGGAAGTTTGTTGCTGGATTTGCAGACGTGACAGCCCTCCTCAACTCCCTCCTGCTGTTAGCTGTAATTCCATGGTTTCTGGCATTTCTATCAATTATGAACTGTCTCCAGGTGTCAGGGGCCACTAAGACTGGGGCAGAGGGCTCTTTTCAGTCTGTTGTTATGGCCCAACTGGACAGCATTGCATGTCTATGACTCTGGGAAAAAATGGAAGAGCAGCAACAAGACAGGAGGGATCTCTCTTCCAGGATGGACAAATATGCAATAGATGTGTACTGAATATAACACACAGTAGATTTACAGTAAGGACACTCAAGGTGACGTGTTTAAAATCTATCACTTCCATTTAGCACCGTCATCTGGGAATATTAACATGCACTGACAAATTTCCAGTGGAAATAGTGAGGGGAATGAAGAGACTAGCACACAGAGGCCCACCCACAAAATTCAACCCTTAAACCCTACAAGCATTTAGATGTTTACTGTCCTTCATCATGACCCCTGGTGGTATGTCTTACCCTGGTCCAGTGGTGAAAAAAGAGTGTTTCTGTCTTTGCTTAATGTCCTGTTGGATGAATTCACAGAGTTAGTCAGTACATAAGCACAGAGTACCATTTTTTTCTGCCTAGACAAATGAGAAAGAGTGAGAAGTCATGGACTGGCCCACCCACATTTTTTCTGTATGTAAGGAGTTCGATGTCTCCAGTGAAGTTGGTGAAATTCTGTTCACTCTGTCAGACACAAGTTTGTGGCATTTCTAGCACTCCCTGTGGGTTGAGGTCAAAATGCTTTGGTAGACCTATTCCCAATCACAAATCGAACACATGAACCAAGATTTGTGATGACAGGACCAATGGTTAGCGAGTTATGGCCAATATTCCCTAAGTCCAGCCTTTTGCAAAGACTTCTTGGTCAACTGCGGACGGTCAGTGGTTTGATCCCTGGCTCCGCATAACGAGGTATCCTTGGGCAACATACTGAACCCCAAATCGCCCCCCATGCGTGTGTGCATCGGTGTGTGAATGTGTGTGTGAATGGGTGAATGTGACATGTAGTGTGAAGCGCTTTGAGTGGTTGATATGACTAGAAAAGTGCTATATAAGTACAGTCCATTTACCATTATTAGAATTACAGAGAGAGACCCACGGTTCCCATTTAAAAGGTAATGATTTGTCAGTGTTGTTTTTTGCCTCCCCAAAGAGGACAAAACAGTCACCAGTGATATAGTATCGTTGCACTTGCACTTCCATATAGCTGGGGGAAGACGAGATAAGAGACAAATGAATGAAAGGTCAAAATTAAAGGAGCAGAGACAGAAATGTCCTTACCTACAACTACTAGTGCCATGACCACCCTTCCTGGGTGACTTTGGTTTTTGGTTTTATTTGGAAATCATTTATCTTGTGTTCCCAGTGACGTTTGTTCCCGTTTTATTATCCCAGCTGACTGGCTGTTGATCATGAAGCTGGGCAGCTGGGTCTTGGTACAGCGGTGGTCTGGCTGACACCTGTTTCTTGTCCTCTGTCAGCCACCTGGCTGATACCAGTCCAGTCAGCTGTCCAGCCAACTCCTGTTCCTCATCTTTTGTCAGCAGTCCACCTAACACCAGTCCCATTAGTGGTCTGGCCAATTCCTGCTCCTTTTCTCCAGTTAGCAGCCGAGCTGATACCAGTCCCATCAGCAGTCCAGCTGACTCCTGCTCCATGTCTCCTTTCAGCAGTCTGGTCAACACCAGCTGATCTCCAGTTGGCAGTCTGTCTTACTCCTTCTCCTTATTACCTGGTTGGCAGCCCGGCTGACATCAGCTGATCTCCAGTTGGTGGTCCAGCTGACCCCAGGTCCTCTTTCCCAGTAGGGAACCTGTCAGCGAACCAGCTGACCCCTGTTGGTAATCCAGCCAAAACCTGCTTCAGATCCCCAGCTAGGGGTCGTCGCCAGTTCCTGTCCCCATCTATGTGTTGGCCAATGCATATTGTTGTGACTTTCCCTTGCGGATTAGTAGTATTTTAGTAGTAGTATTTTATTAGTAGTATTTATCTAATCTAATCTACTGTCAATGGCCCAACAAACACCTGCACATTGTCACCTGTGGGGGCCCGCCCAACACCTGCTGTGTTCCAGTCAGGGACACCAACAGATCTTGAGTCTGTGGCCCAGCCGACATCACCTGCCTGCCAGTTGGTGGCCTACCCATGCACCTAGTACTTTCCCTGTTATATTCCTGCAGGATTCGGCCTTCACTGCTTCCTCCCAGCTCAGCTTCCTGTGGGGGACTGCCCTCACCTTTGGTCTCCAGTTCCTCATCAGAGGAGGTCTCAGGACCATTCGTCTGGGGGCCTCTGGTTCTGCCTGGTTATCTTGCTCCAGGCCAGCCTGGCGCCCAAAGTCATCAGTGAGCTGCCTGGTTTTTTTCTTTTCTTGAGCATTCTCCCACAGACTGTAATTTGTTGGACTTTCTCCTGTTCATTTGACAGTGAGTTTTTGGTTCTTCATTTGAAGTTTGAAAATAAAAGATAAAAAATACATTTAAAATAAATAAGTTTTCTTTGCTAGCCAAGTCTCTGAGCCTGTATTTAAAGGTCCATCTCCTTCCTCCTGAGCTCCAATCATGACAACTAGTATTGATCAAGCCCCAGAAACCCTGTTTACTACAGTTGATATTAATGAAGCCAATGTCATACTTTGGTTAGACCTTCCCAGCCTGTTTTGCAACACAGACTTTACTTTAATCAAATTGAAACTTACAAGTGTTTCCATGCATGATATAAAATAATCAATTACTCTAATGTTGAGTACATCTACACCAGTTAAAAGTGAGAGAAACCCAAGGGAAGAAATACAAAATTACGTGGAAGTGATTTGAAACTATTTTGATTTTTCACCCTGTAACATTTGCAACAGTTGAAACTACAAACAGATCCAGTTATCAAAATATCTTCGCAGTTAAAACCAGTGCACACCATAAAGCACCAGAGTTTGAGGGTTGTAGTGTTTTCAACCACTCAAACTTTAGTAGTGGTGTCCTGACGCCTGACATGCTCAGTTGATTCTTTGATGTACCGTAGGTTTGTTAATTGAAGTTTTGACAGTGTAAGTGGAAATGAAGCTGAATCCAGATAAAGCTAAGGAGGCGACGTAACCTCACCAGCTCATTTAGTAACCTCCTGCTGTAAGAGGAAAAGAACCAGAATAACACGAGCTGAGCAATGACGGTGAGGCACACACAAGATTATTTAAGTTATCATTGTTATTTATTTTCAGCACAGCTGGTCTGGATGATGACCAGTGAGACACTAATGGAGATTATGAGGCTAATACACATTATTGGATACCACAGAATGTTTCTGTTAATTTTTCATACCTGATCATCATTTATTGTTCATTTGGGTTCAGTTCAACCTGAACTCAGATTCAAATCCCACCTGATCTTCATTTGAATTTAACTCACCTGAAACCCAATTCAGATGGTATTAGTTCGTCATCAGTGGGGCCAGACCACATACATCCTGTCTGGTTCAAACATGGTTTTCACCTTCTGCTCAGGAGAGAAACCTCCAACCCCTAAACATCTGCTATAAAATACAATTACAAATATATATTTAATCGGCTTGATGTTGGAGTCCATTGATTCATTGTGTTTTATGTCTAGTGTTCACCTGAAGTGGCATAAAATAACATAAAAATAACCTTTGTCAGAGCTCATGGTGATTACATTTAATCCTTTTTCACAGTGAAGAAGTGACACATTCAGAAATATAAAGCCTACAGCCAAAGTCCAGTGGCCTTTAGACTGATGCTCATTAAAGGATAATGGCATTTTGAACTCAGTCTTATCTTTCGATGTTTTTGGGTGTAAATGATTGATAGGGGACAGTGTACTCCTGACTGTCATCAGCTATGGTGTAATCCAATGACAACTGATTTTATTGAATAGAACATGAGCGTTGAATATGTGTTTTAGCACGTGGTACTTTACTTCAGTAAAAGTATCTGACGGCTTTCCACCACTGAAAGTCACACAGCAACACAAACACACTAACAGATGGAGGCAGTGGTATTCCAGCAGCTCCTGTGTTAAATCCTGCTTTTTGCTGGCTGAAGTCTAGAAACAGCAGTTTGACCCATCCTTTAACCATTGTGTACAGTATTATCACATGACAACCATGCTTAGTTATGGTTAAGTCATGGTTGCGGTAAATAAACAAAAACCCAAGTTGCCAGGAGAAGGAAGTTATTAATTAATCATTACTACCCAGGAAATTTTAGGATGTCAGTCATCAGTCAGTGGTAGGTTCCAGAAATGAAAAATTCAAGGTCAACAGGAGAAACTTGAATGTCCACATTTCATGGGCAGCAATATCGCCCTAATGCTGCTGAGATATTTCGTCTGAACCAGAGTACAACTAGTGGGCAGACTGATTTTACCACCTGAGAGCCAAACAACTTTTACCGTGCTAATGCTCTCAAACGCCTGTATGTGCAGGTGTCAGCGAGGTCCTGTCCAGTGTGGTGGACTTCATTGGTCGTCAGAGCAGAAACGTCAGTGGAGCTCAGCTGCCGTAACAACCATTGTGTGTGCACTGTACAAGGCCTCTGCTGAAGGTACAACCTGAATCAACAGGTGTGCATGGAAAACAGACTCACATCAGCTTGTCTGTCAAGTGATATGTTGTTTTCTCTCCCTCCAGATGGCCGAGTGCTCATGTTGCAGTTCCAGAGGTTGACACTCCAGCCCATTTCGCTCACGCCCCTGTGACTTCAAATAGTGACTACACCAAGCTTCCACCGGTGGCAATGACACATCCAGCTGTTGATACGCTTTCTCTAGCAAATGTAAAACACAAACAAAAACGCACCTAACCATGGATATATGATCAACAATACTGATGTCCAGCTTTACTAGTTCATTAAGTCAAAAATGTTTTTCATTTTGTGTCCATAAACAGTGAGAATAGACTTTGCAGGATGTGCCCCCAAAAACAACAAAAAAAACGGAAAAGACACCAGCGTAGTAACAAACTGTGGCATTCTGCTGCCACAATTTGTTGAACCTCTGAGGCTGATATTATATTCTATCAATAATGTTTCCAACCTTTCCACTGTCTCACCAACATACCTTGAGCCTAGTTTGAGGAAAAAATACTGGACCCTGACAGTTTATTTGAAGCTGCAGTGTTAGCCTATATTCTGTGCTACGCCCATCAGATCATGACTGTAATACAGAAGGTCCGGGCCATCCGTCAGTTGAAGCAGAGCTCTACAGCCTCCTGAGCGACACATACAGGTCTGTAGATCATACAAGTCTTATACATGTCTCTAAGTCTTGTAATCTATTTATGCTCTTTTTAACACCTGACCTGTTTTGCTGTGGCCCTTCTGTCATCCCACGACAGTGTAGCCCAGTCGACTATGGACTTGTCTTGCCCCTGCCTGACATGAGTTACCGAGGGATGAGGAGGTTATGATCGTTTGCCTGGTGAAGAACAACCAAATGGTGGAAACATTTTTTCACCATAGATTACTTTTACCTTCCACTTAAGTTTGTTTCTTTTCAAGAATCAAGTAGTAAATTGTCTCTACCATCCTGGCTCTCCAATTGTAGGGAAATTAGACCGTCCTGGTGTAGTTGTTGCAGCCCGTGGTCAGGATCCCAGCCTGTATCCATGTATGTCTGCAACAGTGGCTGGGTGAACTGAGACAAAGGACACTCTGGTATTTTTCAGCCTGGGCCTACTTTCATGTTTTTATGCAGTAAATGGTTACTGTACCAAAACCGCTTGAATCAGTGAATTTATTTATCCACACATGTCCTACCACTGAATTGTCAAGGATCTGCAGCAGATCCAGAATATATATCTACCTGCAAAGTGAGTCAGTGGTATTCCGGCAGCTCCTGTTTGTTTTTGTCACTGGAGTCTGGTAGTGATGCCAAACAGACAGATTGAGGCAGAATATATTCACTCATCAGTCATAAGTATTATTGTAGTAATTCAACAGAGGAATGAAAGAATGAAGCCTCAGCAGTCCATCAAGTAATTGTTATATTATTGATCAGTAAACCTAAAATTTATGCTAACTTTGATTTGAGATGTAAAGAAAAGCTCTTTTTTAAGCCATAAAAAATTCAGTTTCTTATCTTTCATTCAACAAGAATGGAGGAGAGCGCAGAGCGAGTATAGGAGACGGAGTGGGAGTGATTCGTAGCCGTTGGAGCAGTCTGCGTCGCCTCACACTGGAGCGCCTTATCCCTGCCAGAAGGGCGTGGTCGGGGGAGGAGCTCAGCGTGACCGAATGTGAAGCCAGGCTTTTGCCCATCCCCAGAGGAGACCAGTCACGGCCTTTCCTCCCCCGCTATCAGTCAACAGGAAGCTGCTGCTTGTGTCCGCAAACCACAGAGCTTTGGAAGAAAGGGCTCAACCAATCAGCTCCCTCTGTCTTTAGTCCCACACCTTCCACTGGTAAGAGGAGGAGGAGGAGGAGAGGAAGACAATCAATCCATGCAATCATCAATCATCTGATCATTTCTTCATTCAGTTATTCTTTGTCTGATCTATCATCAAGCCATCCGGTCACCAAAGGAGCAACAGTGAACAGGTTTAGGAAACAGTCCATCCACCCACAGGGTCAGTATTTATCAGAAGTGCTCGTTAGGAATCGGCTTGAAAGTGAATCAAAAACCACATTAGTGTTTATTAAAGAAGCCTGAAGTGGACATATGAGCTTCTGGATAAATACAGGCTCAGTATCTTCACTAACGCATCATGTCTATCCCTTCATTCAACCTACCATTTCTGCATTTTCCATTCCTTTATCCAAAAGTCCACGGCGAAGGCCAGTTTATCAACAGTTCATGTATCTTGTATCTTTATCTTCACCAATCCTCAACCGTCACCACGTCAAAACAAATCTGTGTCACCTCATTGTTTTCATCAGTTTTTTTCATCTTACCATCATTTGGTTTCTTTTTCAGTTCTTCCTGAGTTATTGTTTCAATTATGTGTAGTTTGCTTCTCTTGCCACTATTTTTGCCGACCTTCTCTCTTCATCCTCTCTACATGGAGGTTCATTTTCAGAGAAACCCAAACCCAATGGGGGAGATGGTGTCTCTATTGGAGGAAGCAGTGATGACTACGCCTACCCTCCTCCTCCAGTCCCGGCTTATAATCTCAGTCTCCCCAACTCCCCCATCTTGTACAAAAAGGGGGCTACAGGGGGACACTCAAGGAACATCCCCACACCCGGCAGGGCTCCATCTTGTCCTGGGATGAGCCCTCTTAGAGCCCAGACAGCACCTTCCAGTCCTGCTGCTCCTCGCTCCACTCGTCAGCAGGGTGTTAGCACCCTCCCCACCCCTGGCAGGCAAACTGGACCTCATAAACGTGAAGAGCTTCTAAATCAACCCTTCTATTACCCTACTGCTCCACGTCATGATGGGTGCCAGAATCAACCAAAACAGACACGAAACGAGCATCGGCGATCGCAGCGCCAGCATGCTCAGCCTCCTGAGCTCACCAAACAGTGCAGCATGGAGGAGCTCAGGTCCACCGTTCAGACGGTGGCCAGCAGCATCGAGCACGGCACTCAGGACGTTCGCCATCTTGGCCAGAAGATGGTTGCAGCAACAGAAATGATCACAGGCAGCGTGGAGGAGAATGCCCAGGCGCTCAACCTGCTGGCTGAAGTGGTTGACAAGCTCCAGGGGCTCATTGTGGCCGGCAAACACCTTGACTCGTCGCCCCCACACAGGCTGAAACAGCAAACTCCTCCTCCACCTCCTCCAAGGGTCTCCTCCATCTCTCCAAAAATAATCCGCAAACCTCCCACGCCCTACCCGCGGCACCGGTCGTCCTCCTCCTCTTCTTCTTGCTCCTCCTCTTCTTCATCCACATCTCCAGCTTCTAGGAGTCCAAACCGAATGAATGGAAGCACTAAAAGGACAGTGGTGACTTTTGGTGCCACCCGTAGGGCAGGTGGTAGTGGTACTAATGGAGAGGTGAGGCTCAACAATGGATCAGTCTCTAGAGCTCATCTGGAAGATGAACAACACTGTAACAACACAGGCTGCTTGAAAGGCAAGAAGAAGAAGAAGAAATAGGCCAAAAACAAACTGTCTCCTCTCTTTGTTTGCTCTGGTATTGGAAATAGACTGAAACTGACTAAAACACAAGTAGTTCTTTAACTTTTTGACAATGACAAGATTACAAGAACATATTTCACCAAAGGAAAGACGTAGATCACATTTTTTTGTTAAGGGAACAAGGTTTTATTTTTGTCCATGCACCAGAAGCAGACTTTATCAATTCTCTTTTTGAGAGACAGAAGTTTTTTCATCACTGGATCTATCACTTGAGGTGGAAATAGCCAAATATTTAAGGTACACAGAAATTACATTTTCTCATTACATTGTCACACAATCGATGAGCAAGATGAGCACTGAGTCCAAACCTTTCTTCTGTTGCAGTGATGACAGTTACCTTGATTTGTCTATAATTAGCAGACAGAAACTAACTCATTTCATGCTTTAATGCACAAATGGATGCATTGGGACAGTAGTTGCCTGTTCATACAGTAAGGTAAATTTGGGTGTCATCTGCATAATAACAATGCAAGGGGGAACCACACTGATTTTCCATGACAGCATTTCATTTTCATTCCTGCTGCAGGCTGCAAGATCCAGGATACATTGTTACCTACATTTCTGGAAACTTTCCAGAAACTTTTTATGGGAAGTTTAGCTGGGAAATTCTGGAAACATTCCAAGTTGGAAAGTTTCTATGGGAAATAATAGGAATATAAAGGAATTAACTGGAAATTTGGGGTAATTTATACAAACTGTATCATGTAAAAACATAAATATAGGACATGTTATGTTGTCATAAGCAGATATATGTTCAAATACAAATTTTAAAAATTGAAATTTTTGATTTGAGTAGAACTTCATTGAACAACAAAAAACATGAATGTTGAATAAACATATTCCCTATAATCCCCTCCCAAAAATGTCCCATTCAGCGTCACAGTTACGCTAGCTGGCACAATAATAGCTAGCCTCTTAAATTGTCAATGAAATGGTGTTAGCTAGCCTAAATTTTGCATCTCTGATTTACCGGCTAGCTAGCTAATGTATAAACACAGATTGATTTATTTTTTGCTCATTAAACTAAAATACCACAGATGAAATGTATTTACCCCAGTTTTTTCAGCTACATTCAAGTTTCCCAATAGGCTAACCTGCAATTTATTACCGTTAATTCCCATATATTCCTGTTAATTCCCATACATTCAGTTGCCACCTTTGAAAATTCCCAGAATTTTGCAACCCTAGTACCTAGTACCATAACACACCACAATCTCCCACCCAACTGTCAGAAGTGCCCAGTTTAAGCCAAAAAGAAGAATCTGTGGAGTAAAAAACACAATTCTTTTCTTCACTATCCATCACGAGAGCAACAGTATTATAGGAGTGATGTTCTTTTAATGGCAGCATATAAGGGTTAAACAAAAGAGGCCCAAGGTTTGATCCTTGGGGAACTCCACACATCAAGTCAGAGATATGATCCCTGTGTCAGAGATATGATTTGAGTCGATCATAGACCGTCCAGTATTTGAGCCTGTCTAGGAGCATTATGTGATTTAAAGGCTTCCTTCGTCAGTCGCTTTCATCTAGTCCTCCATTTGTATCGCATCTCCATTGACATTCACCCTGTATTCCCCCTCCCTCTTTTATACAGAACTGGTAGTGTCTGTTGCTGTAGTCATTAAAGGTGGTTAAATCATGGTTTAACTGTCTGTCTGTTAGGGGGCAACTATAAGGAGGGACGAGGAAACAGGAGAGATCTACATCGCCAGGGTGATTCATGGAGGACTGGCTGACCGCAGCGGTGAGATAAAATATATGTGTTTGTGAGTTAATGAGAGATTGATTTGCAGACACCCCATAACAAAAGGTATAATTCCAGAGATACAAAATGATGTATTAAACATGTTCAAAATGTGCAGTAAAATGGCTTAACTTGACTTAAATATGTGTCTCAGGCCTCCTCCATCCTGGTGATTTGTTGGTGGAGGTGAACGGTAGTCCTGTGGTGGGTCTGGAGCCAGAACAGGTCATCCAGATACTGGTAGGTCACCAGAAGTAAAGAAACAAAAATAAATGTGCAAGCATAGAGATGGCCAATGATCTGCTACTTCATACTTCAATAAGTTCAAAAAGATATCTCCCTACAGAATCGATATCTCTCTATCAGCTCCTCATCATTGTATATGTCCAATGGATTGCTTCTGTCCCTAATAACTACCTTATTCCATCTAAAAGCCCGCTCATTGTAAAGTCTATAAATAAGACCACTTAAGACCATCTTAGCTTAAGACCAGTTGTAAGACCAGTTAGAGCGACTGGCCCCTGAACAGTCTGTTTTGGTGTGAAATGTTTGTGTGTGCTCATACTTACTAAACATTGCTAAAACATTGCTAAACATTTGATTTTTATAAATCACTATTCATTTCTTTTTTTGTGTGTTTTGCTTCCTGTCAGATCAATTCTCAGGGAACTATCCTGTTTAAAGTCATTCCAAATTCAACTCATAGCAGCAACAGCCAGAAGCCGGTAAGAAACATCAGTCAAACATCCTCTGCTGCCCTCTCACAGCGATGGGCGATATCACAACTAACTACATCTTGAATCACATGAGGCTGCTAGTATCTCTAGAACATATACTGGACCTTTAATTGGACCTTCTCTATGAACAACTCCTGTCTTAAAATATGCTAAACTGGCAGCTCATCACCTCAACATGAAGGCATCTATTTACTAATAGAAGAAAGCATCTTACAATTAAGTAATAAGTAGAGAGCTGCTACATTCAGATTTTCTTTTTTTTAATTATTTCTCTCTGTCTGTCAGGTGTACATGAAAGCAATGGTGGACTACTGCCCCCTGCAGGACTCCTCCATCCCTTGTCCTAATGCAGGGATGGCATTCAGCAGAGGAGACCTGCTGGAGGTGGTCGACCAGTCGGATGGACAGTGGTGGCAGGCCAGGAAGCTGCCCCGTGTAACGTCCTGCGCTGGTCTGATTCCCTCTGCCAGCATGCTGAAAAGGTGACACCACACACATCCTGTATACCTGAATACAGGCTGCAGATATGTGGTGATAACCTGCTGCTGGAACACATCTAAGATCTGATATTATGACGTTAACAGAGAAAAACTTTCACTCTCATCACTTCCAGCAAACCTCAAAGAGCCATACCACTGTTTTAACTGATTTACTGCAAATCCTTTAAACTTTCTTTCTTTCTGGAATGTGTTTTTCCAATTTTACATTTCAGTATGTTAAATACATAAGTTAAATATTCTAATGAATATCATGGCGGTGTCAATGGACTCTGGTAGTGATATATAATTTTTTCTGTCAAGTTTCACTTGAACTGCAGCTGAATATCACATTTATCATTTCACTGAAGCTATTTAACATAACCTCTGTCTCGCTCTCTCTCCAGTAAACAAAGGGAGCAGTGGTGGTGTCAGCCATTACAGGTCCATACCTGCATCAGACCCTGTGAGGACTCATCATTATTATCATTATTAACTCTGACCTCAGTGTATGTTGGTGTGCATCTGCAGTTTGTAGCAGGAGAAGAGTCAATATTTCAATTCCCAGCCTGGCAGGATAGAGATGGTTTATTTATTTATTGTTTTTTATAAACTGATATTTCCTTCCTGTCTGTTTACCTCTTCAGTTGTTGAATGTGACATAAAAACAGCAGGAATCAATTTTAACAGTTGTCTCTTTTCTCTTTGTTAACTCTGCTGACCTCAGTGACCCTGGCTGACAATGGTGAGTGTGATACAGCAGAACTAGTTCACTAGTTGGACATTTGATTCAGTAGCTTAATCTGTTTTTTATTTGTTTGTTTGGTCTTTTTGTTATTTTGTTTTTTGTGTGGAGAGGATGGGGTTCTAACTCTGGGATTTTTAAACCTGGGCCTTATTTTCTTGTGTTTTTGGATGTAGATGATTGATAGGGATAAAAAAAAAAAAAAATCTGTGCTTTGTTGAGCAAGAAACATCAATATTTATCACTACCAGACTCCAGCAGCTCCTGTGTTCTGCTCAGTAAAATCCCTGTTTTTGTCAATGGAGTCTGGTAGTGATATATAGAGATGTTTCTGGTTAAACTAAAAGGATCTGACTCTTTAATAAAAAGCTCTGTCTCTGTAGGAATCCTATCATAATGTTGTCAGACACTCTTTGGATTACATTGCAGCAGCTGTTGGTGGTTTCTGGGCCAATACTTCACCAATTCCAAAGATTTTTGTCCCTATCAATTTTTTACACCCAAAACCATGGAAAATAAGGCCCAGGTTCAAAAATACCAGATATCTTTTGATATAAGTTTAGCACAATTAATTTTTTTTATTTTTTATTTTTTTATTTGGAGCATCATTTGCTTCCACAAATTCAGAGATGGCTCAATTGCTTCACTTGCTCAGATTAATTAAAATGTCAACCTCATGGTGGCAGTAAAGGAAAAGTCAGGGGATCACTAAAGGCA
The DNA here is from genome assembly GCA_033238685.1 of Lates japonicus. Taxonomy (NCBI): domain Eukaryota; kingdom Metazoa; phylum Chordata; class Actinopteri; family Centropomidae; genus Lates; species Lates japonicus. The sequence continues at coordinate 275,912 of BRZM01000131.1, read as the reverse complement.
GTTACTCAGTGGTTGTCCATTAGATTGTCCAGCAAGTGAAAGTATTGTGTTCACATCCTGCTGTTGTCAGATTCTGTCACAGCAGAGGAAAATTAAATCTTCACATTATCCCCATCCAGCAACATGAAGCCAGATCATGTTTGTTGAGTTTGTTGTAATTACACGACATTTTGTGACTGTTTTGTTGTTTAATTTTCTCCAGAGGATGATCTCACACATGCTGATGACAAACGCACCGTAACAGGTAAAACATGTCAGACATAATGATGTACAGCATCTGTAACAGTTGTTCTATACTGAAATGAATCAACATCCATCAGTGCAGTGGTAGTGACTATTGTTTTCTTCTTCCTTCAGATCTGGAAGAAATAAATTTTGGTAGGTAAGTCTGTATAAGACTCATGTAAATGTGTGATTAGTTCATGCTCAACATGATGATTGAAGTTTTTGATTCTTTGTGCTGCAATTCCTGTTTTAAGTGTACACTTTTGTATACTTAAAAGTGATGCTAATACTGGAGACATAGTGAAGAGTTTTAATGTTTTCTTCTTTCAGATGAGGCTGACTGTGATGTTACTGATGGGATCTACCTGGGTAAGAAACACTAACATAGTGAATTTTGTCTTGGCTTAGACTCAGCTTCTGTTAAGACACAAACCTGAAGAAGAAGGATGGAGGAGGAAGTCTAAAAATATCTGATTTGATAAATGTACAGTTAACGAGTGAATGAATGAACCTCTCTTCAGCTGGTTTCCGTCGGAGTTTCCGTCTCTGGAGGAGGACGTCCTACAGGAAGAGACGACAGTCCTGCACCTCCTGCTCACCCAACAGCAGTGCTATGTCCACCCCCTATGAGGAGGTGGCTCTGTACCAGCGCCCCCCGCAGGAGAACCACCGCCTCATTATCCTTGTTGGTGAGACAAGTGTTTTTTTAAGTCCTTTCCAATGGGCTGTTTTTTAAAGTTTTATTCAACATCTGGGGATCGTCCTGAAGTGACTGATGCTGTCCCAGACAGACACTAGATGTCAGAAGAGTCTCACCTCCATGGCTCTCACCTTTAGAGGAACAGTCCAGTAATTTACTTGTCAAAAGACATACTACTCAGCCTGTGAAAACAGTTCAGCTGACCTTCAGGTTTTGTTTTGTTTGCTTGTTTCTTTGTTTCTTTTCTGGTCTGTTTTTAGCAGATCAGTTGAGAAATCTTGGTTTGAGTAAGTAGTTTTTAAAACAAAAGTTACACAGTGTTTCACAATAAAAGCATTCAGATATCAAGCATGCAAACAGCAAAACAAAACACCAGATAAGAAAAGTGGCTTTTGTCTAAAACACTTGTTGAAGAATCTCAGCTGAACTGGAAGATTTAATAGTGAGAGGTAAAATATTCCAAGGTGTAGAACACAACAATTCAGATATGTGCTCAGGGGCTTCACCATGTAAAGCCTGATGGGTAATAACTAAAATTTTATATTGAATTGCCATTGGAGAGAGGCTCTTTGCATCTTGTCTGGATTATCTTCATTTAAATAGAAAGTTTTGGGATGTCTAGCTTCTCTTTGAGTCCAGGTCAGTTAGTTTGCAGAGAATATCACATCTGACGTATAAGTGAGAGTCGTCAGCATAGAGGTGAACCCAAAAATTAAAAAGACAAAATAAAAGGACCAATATTTTTAGATCTGTGCTACTCTATGACTGTCAGGCCCTCGCTGCCTTTTAATCTGTGTCTTATGAATCTAAACAAAAATCACTGTAATATCTCTAAGTTAGTTTGTGGAGAATTTCTATTCCACCACCGATTGCGTCCTGTTATCAATCAGTGTCCTGATATTTTCTTCACCCTAATTGTCTCAGTAGCATCCTTGTATTAGTGTTATTATTGTTCTGTGGTGTCCCAGAAAGAATGAAGGGAATCATTCATCCCTTATTTTTTGTCTTTTGTTTTTTTGTTTGTTTTTGTTTTTTTTCCTCTGGACAGGAGCGACAGGAGTTGGAGTTAATGAACTTCGGAAGAGACTCATCAAACTAAATCCTTCGACCTTCCAGGGACCTGTACCTCGTACGTTCCCTCGTCACATTTAACACATTAATTTAGAACTTTTCCACAAGTGAGTCTGTTTTTGATACACAAAAGAATGCTGCAGCTTTTGAGAACAAAGCTAAAGGTCAGTAGGTCAAGACACTCGATGAAAACAAAAAACACGATTGTTAGATTTTCTGTGACGATGATGATGAAGGTTTAATTTTTTCATATAAACAACAACAACTAATGAAAACAGGATGCGATGAGCTGAAAGGATGATGAAATAACAGAAAGAAACAAACAAAAGAAAACATTTCAAAACAAAGAAACATTTCTAAATTAATTACCACTTCTTTACATCTCCAGTAAGTTATGTTAGTAGCTAAAATTTGGAAAACAGTGATTTTTAGGTCAAGTTCTCATGAGGAACAACATTTCCTCATTATGTTAATAGAAAACAGGATGTTGTCACGTTATATTTCTCACAAAACATAGTTGTTGTTGCAATTTATTTGTACAGAAATGTAATTTCTGTGCAACAGGGTTTTTAAAAACACCCAAGGGCACGTCATCACTGTGGCATCTGCAGTTGTTTTCATGTGGATTTGGTTGATGCCGTTGGACTCTGCTCAGTGTTAACATAAGAAAATTAACCACATACCTGCTTTGACTGTTTGACCAGATACCACTCGTCCAGTCAGAGCAGGGGAGCAGACAGGAAGAGAGTACCACTTTGTTACCAAAGAGCTATTTGAGTACATGGTCTGTAACCACAGGTGGGATTTTCTTTTCTTTTCACTGCTTTTCACATGGTTTAAATTGTGTTTTTATTTGGGTTTAGAGTCAGCAACACTTTACTTCAGCCCTTTAAAACCGACACAGACATGAAAAACACCTGGACATAGTTTTTTATTTTTGCCAATTCTGAGTTCATTCTTCAGTCAGTATCAGGTGATGCACATCATTTGATTCAGGGGAACCTGCCCTTTTTTCTGGTGCAGTGTAAAGTCACCATCGTGCATCACCTCTGTGTGAGCAGACCACATTTGACAGTCGACCAGGGATTTTTTAAAAATCAGTATCAAAAGTTGTGTTTAGGTGTTGTGGAGCTCCATGTGAAGTTTGGTGTAAATCCACCTATTACTCAGTGAATTACAGCTCAGTCACTTCTCCACTATGACACCAGGAGGTGCACTTTACCACTAAAGGCCACAATATATTAAACATTACCAAGTAACAGCAAAAAATGTACAATAAGTCAACACTGGTCATATACCAACAATAATAAAGTGTGTTATGATGACTATGGCTATTATACAAGTATATATCAACAGAAAACAGTCTGTTGATAGATGGATGACTGTAGTCTGGTGCAGTGTAGCTTTTAGCTAACCAACCAATAAAGAACTGACTGTGTTTCCACTCTAGTGACCCCGTTATTAAAGGCACTGTAAATCAACTGTGGTTATTGTAAAGGAACCATTCAAGTAGTCTCGGAAAGCAGACTATTCAGAAACAATTTAAAGCTTGTCTCTGTCATAAACGATTCAAAAGTTATTTAATTTTTTTCGTATATTGTTTTACATTTTAGAAACACTATATACACACTCAGTAAATTATGTATAACTCAGTATTGTGTGGTTGTAAGCAGATTTAGAGACATTTTGAAGTGTTCATTAATGTACAGTTTTTGCCAACAATTCATTCTTTACCCACTTTATATTGAATAGTTTTGGGTGTAATGATTGAAATCTATATGTAAGTTTGGTGCTTATTTAGTATTTATTGCAGTAGAGATATTAGTGTTTGTGTCAATCTGTTCAGGAACAGCAGGTGGAAAACGTTTATTGTGTTTCAAAATTGAATGTAATAACAAGCAAACAGAAAGAAGATCTTAATTTCTGTGTGTGTGTTCAGGTTTGTGGAGTATGGTGAGTATAAAGGTCACCTTTACGGGACCAGCACTGATGCCATTAATGACGTGCTCAGACGAGGACGGATGTGCATCATCGACGTTGAACCACATGTGAGTTTCATTTAGAAGCCGGTTGATGCTAACGTGGATTCACTTACTGTAGAGGCAGAGTAGAGATTGGCTCAACCTCACTGATTTCCACTGAGAAGATAAACAGTCTGAGCTCAGATAAGGTGTGTGATGGACAGAGACTGTAGGAAGGAGTGTGCTGATGGAGAAGGTCAGAGAGGCAGGAGGGGGCTTGGTTATGGAGGGGTTTATAAGTGATGGAGTTTGAGTTGGATGTGTTGTGGGACATGAAGCCAGGGAGAGTTTTTGAAGGATGATGTGGCATGAAGAAGGCTGCTGCAGTAGTTGAGTCTGGATGTGATAAAAACATGGATGAGGGTTTCAGCAGCTGAAAAGGAGAGGGATAGGTGAGCTGTGTTTTTCAGATGGAAAAAGGCAGGTTTGGTGATGAGATTTAGACCCAGGTGACACCAGGAGGTGGTACTCAACCTTGTACAGGGGAGGTCTTTATCCAAAATGTGCCTGTTTGTCATGGATTCCCTTATTTATTCCTTCAGAGGAAACACTGTTGATCTTTCAGAGGGTTTAATGGTGGCAAGCGTCATATTGTGTAGCTTGTAAAACCCCTTGAGTGGGTTTTTTTTTGGTTTGGGGCTAAAAATAAAATTGGCTTGACTTTAAAAAATGGTAGGACCTCACAGTTCGAAATGACATAAGTTAGCCTGCAGTTGGTATAGCTACATCAAAACTCATGTATTTCCCCCATTGCATATAAACTCAGCAAAGCCTGGATTTCACTGTCAGTCCATTTGTTAATGTTTTGTTCCGTTTAGTATCACAAGATCCTCTTGGTCCCTCAAAACAGTGTTCTAAGAACTGTTCCTGGTTCTTTAATAAAAAGGGGAGGGTTCGCCAACTGTTCTTAGGAAAAGGTTCCTCTGGTCTAAAGAAACATAATTTTGTTTACAGTTATCTCTTGGTCCCAGATGAGTGCTAATTGGTTACACTAATGTTGATCAACCTATCAGAGGTGAGAACATTAAAGTGTTAGTTTTCAGTATTAGTAGACAAAATAAAACACCAGCTAACAGGCTCATTTTTCAAAAACATTCATGTTACAGGACGAGGCTGAGGTTAAAAGGTCTCTGAACACTTCCCGACTCCAGCTCACAGCTGCTGGTCACTGTAATTTTAGGCCAAAGTTAACTTAAACAAGAGGAAATAGTGCATTAGCGGATTAGTACAGTAACCCCAGATGTGCTGTTTTATTGTCAGAGCATCCAGCCGCTGAGGACGGGAAAACTGAAGCCTTACGTGATTTTCATCAAAGCCCCCAGCCCAGACAGACTGAGACAGACCCGCAGAGACGCCCGAATCATCACCAACTACACCATCAACAGAGCTTTCACAGTAAGAGCCCTGTTCCTCAGAGATGTCTGAACCTTCAGTCAGTACTCTCTGACACGCTTGGTAGTCAGTTGGCTGCAATTATCGTTCCCACCACTAGATGTCACTAAATTCCACACACTTTTAAGCAACCTAATAAATCTTTTTCTGAGTCTTTGCTCTACAAATCCAACCCTGTGAGGTAACAACACTGAAGAAATTAACTCTAAAAGCATCTTCAAACAGTTCAGACCAGTTGGTTGAGGCAGAAGATAAAAGCCTCACCACAAATATTACCAGAACAACAACACCAGGGTCACGCTTGACTTGACCTGAATTTTACACATGAGGACCAGTAAACTTTGACGTGCAGTAAATAAGGAGGCCGTTGAGCAGTCTTGTGTTTCTCCCTCTGCAGGAGGATGATTTTGTGGAGCTGGAGGAGGCGTCGCGGCTGATGGAGGCAAAGTACAAACAGTTTTTCGACAGTGTGCTGGTGAACGACGACCTGCAGGACGCCTGCATGCAGCTCTGCTCCATCATCCAACAGGCTCAGGACGAACCACAGTGGATACCCGTGAGCTGGGGCCGGAGAGACGAGTAGAGGGGGAGAGGTGGGAGGAAGACAAAATGGAGAGGGAAGGATTTGAAAGGCGGCGAGAAGGAGAAACAAGTGAGATGAATGCAAGCAAGAAATAGGATAGAAAAGATGGACAATATAACATTAGGTAGAATCTGTACAGTGTAACTTTATGGTTATAATCCCAAAGATTTCCATGAAATCAACAATGGTTGGTATGAGCCAAAAAAAGTCTGGAGACACTGGTTAAATAAATCAATCTTATCATGTTTTCTTTTTGTTTTTTCTTTTGCCTGATTTGAAAACTAAATCCAGTGCAGTAAAAGTACGATATTTTCCTACAATGGAGTAGAGATAGAAACAAGCAGAAGATTGAGACACTCAGGTGAAGTACACATAACTCAAAATTGTAACTAAAAATGCAGTAACTGCTTTTTGTTTCTTTTTTTTCTTTTTTTTTGGCTGCTGAGCAGGTCGTGAACAGGGTTTTTTTTTACAGCCTGCAGCAGCTGACACTTGAATACACCACCTTTGCTTGTTTACACTGAACCACACAGATCTGGTGTAATTCGGCCTTGGTGTGTGATTTTTTGTACAGTATGCAGCAGAGGCATGATGTGTAACACAATAGTGTCATCGTGGTGGAGCTTCATCTCCTGTATATTCACAGACAAGTACTTTCATCTTATTTATTCTCATCTGTATTATTTATGGCCACTTTAAGTGCAGTACTTGAGTAAATGTACTTAGTTACTTTCCACCTCTGAGCTCAGTTTCACCTCAGCAGCACCAGAACCTTTATATTCCATCCAGTTAGACTTAACTCTTACCGACACAGTAACAACAACATGTCCATACTGTGTGTGCTAATTAAAGATCAAGATAAAATCATGTGGGTGCCCGTGTCTCTCTAAACCTCCACCCCCGCTCCACCCTCTCCTCTCTGTGTCTCTGTGTTTCTCAGGTTAATCCTGTGCAGGGCAGATGTAGCTCAGCCGATTTGACAGGAGGATTAGTATCTTCTCCCTGCATCATTCAGCTTTACTGTCACCTATACAAACAGCAGTGAGTGGCAGATAACATGAGACAGTGAGTGGGAAATGTAACTACACAAACCCACAGTGTCACTCTGTGGTTACATGTTGAAATGTTCTTTATGAGGTGAGATGATGGAGTAGATTGTTGGTGTGGATGAAAGGTAAATACAGTTATTATAAATAAAATATAAAAGCCTTTTAAAGCTACATTCATGAAGTACATTTAATTACTCACTTAACACATTAGTTGTGTAAATTGAGTACATGCAGTGGTTCACTCCTGGCTTCATGTGCACAGTATGCAAGTGTGTGTTGGTCTAATAGGATTCGTTGTGTTGGCCTGGTTTCTGTGGTGAAGGTTTTTACCTTTGACCTGTTCACCTCAGGGAGGACAGACACACCTGTTCAGTTTCTGCAGTTACGACGACTGAGATTTGTGGGTGTCACTAATCAGTACTCGTGATTTCTCAAAAACCAACTTAATATAAAGTCATAAAATAAACCAACTTAATATCATTACGTTATGCAGACTCCACTGTGTTTGTGCTGAAGAACATTTAGGATATCTTTTAAAAGAAACTTTAAAATGTGAATTTTCAGTGGGGAAAAATATATTTAAATTTAAATTATATATATATATATATATATATGTAGACAGAGCTTTTTATTAAAGAGTCAGATCCTTTTAGTTTAACCAGAAACATCTCTATATATCACTACCAGACTCCATTGACAAAAACAGGAATTTTATTTGTTTGTTTGTGTTACTGTGTGGTACTTTTACTTCAGTAGAGTATCTGATTACTTCTTCCACCACTGAAAGTCACACAGTAACACAAACACACTAACAGATGGAGGCAGTGGTATTCCAGCAGCTCCTGTGTTCTGCTCAGTAAAATCCCTGTTTTTGACAATGGAGTCTGGAATCTTAACATCCATTTTTATGCAGATGATTCCATCCTGTATACACATGGCTTTTCTTCAACTCAAACTAAGATTACAATTTGCTTTTACTATTCTTCGGACATCTACTACTGTACTGTAACTAAACCTGTTCAGATAATTAAATAAATAAAGGTAATAATAATTATTAATTCTCATGTAGAAGCCACTGAGCAGTTACCAGAAACTCTTCAGCAAATATTAACGTCTATGATTTTCAACAAGCATATCTAAAATCTCAGTCTTGGCATTAATTTGCAGGGAAGCCACCACAACATTATTTAAGAAAACAGAGTCATCAGTCCAATAATTCAGACAATTTCTGATTGAACGTCCAGGTACAGGATGGAGACGAGTGTTTCTGAGCTGCAGAGTAAACAGTGACTGGGTCTGTTGACGGAAAAGATTGGCAGCAGGCTGAGGGATTATTAGCATCCATGGCTGATTTGGAACGGTGCCAGCTGGTGACATTGCAGCTGGTCAACCAATCACAAAGCTCCCAGAGGCTGTCACGGCTCAGCACATGATCCACCTGCCACTCTAAACCCCGGGACAAGTCTCAAATCTGCAAATGAGCCTCCTCTCCCCCATCTGTTTCTGCTTTCTGCTTCATACTATCTCTTCACTTTGATTTATGCTAAGTTTTTATTTAAAGGTTCTTAAGTCCGCAGTCATCTTGAAACCACCACCTGGGATTAAACAACAGTAGAGGACGGAGATTCAAAGTGAAGGACGGAGAATTTTAACACTGAGGCTCCCCCTAAGACACTTTCCCCCCAGCTTGATAAGATCAGAGACGGAGGAAGGCTGTGACTGTAGTGTTTCCTCTTCATAGCCGCAGACAGACTCAGCTGCACAGGTGAGACACTGATTCATAGTATCTTTTGTTGTATAGAAATAGTTCCTCTTTGTGACAGAAACCAGGAGTGCCAACTTTCAATTAGGGCATCAAGCCTCAAGCATCGTACCTCTCAGGTTCTGATTCTGTTTTTAAGGAAAACAGTTCGACATTGTGTAGTGTTCACTGCTAGCACTAAAAGTTACATGAGTATTGATAGATTAGATTAATCTTTTTAGTCGTTATGGTCATTTTCCAAAACAACATCCTGCTGTAAAACTGATCAAGAAGTAAGGGTTAAAAAGTCAGGGTAAACACTACAATATACTCTAGCAGTTTGCAACAGTGAAAGTCTGGTAATGATGATCATGTACCTCATCCAGGTGTGGCTGTTTGCTGTTTATTATTTTGGATACCTGGACCATTAGTTGTGTTGAATCACTTTTGAACATCCATTCAATGATGCACCAATACAAACTCACCAAAGTTAATGTAATGATAACCTTTTAATGTGGTATCTTTAGTACCTTTGAAGTAGTATCTGCAGTCCAACAGTTTGTTAAGTCTTTAAAAACTTTATGTCCAAATTCATCAAAGGTTGAATCATCCAAAAACACTCTTAGCATTCACCCGGTCGAGTTTGGATTAAGGTTATAGGGTTGCCAGGGTGGTTAACTCAGGTGACCCATCCCAATAACATCCCAAACAACTGTTTTAAACCTCCTAGAAGAACGTGTTCAGTGATGGTGATGTAAAAATAACCTTTTAATGTGGTATCTACAGTCTAACAGTGTGTTCAGTCCAAATTCATCGCAAGGGTTAAATAATCCAAAATACTCACCTGGTGGAGTTAGGATTAAGGGTTAAGGGGGTGGTTCATTTAGGTGAACTATCCCAATAAGGCAGGTGGTGGTTAACTCAGAGTTCACCTACCAGCTTTTCCTGGTGCCTTTATCCACATGTCGTCATTGTTCTGTTCCTAAAACCAGACCAGCAGGTGGTCTAGACAAGAAGACTGATACCACTCTCATGTCTGCACAGTAAATATAAAGCTACAGCCAGCAGCTGGTCAGCTTAGCTTAGTATAAAGACTAGTAGCCTGGCTCTTGTCCAAAGGTAAAAATGGCTATTGGTTGGGTGGGCACACAAATTCTTCCCTGGCAGCCACATCAGTGCCAAAGAAATACTCCAACACAACTTGTTTTACATTTCTGTTCTCGTACAGATGGTACAAACAACATTTAATGTGTAAATCAGGGAGTTTAACAGGCGCTGACTGTAGATTTATATTAACGGGCAGATATGAGAGCTTTGTCGATCAGAAAAGTTGTAAATATTGTCTAACCAAAGCTGGAAATGTGTCTAATTGAGTTATGCTGTGTCAAAACACTGAACCCTGAAATGGTCCAAAGTGAGTAAACTAACATGGCAGAAATCCTTAAAATTCTTTGCGGTTTGGTTCCTGAAGCTTTGATCCACCACCTGTCCTCAAAGCTCAGGCTAATCCAGTTATCTCAAACAGGCCTTACCACCCGGCCACCTCAAGATCCTCGTTAAACGTTAACGGACTGACCTAAATCGTGGTCTGCTGCCCACTGAAAGCATCCAACAAGTGTTGAACGCTTGATCCTCTCACAGGGAGGACGTCACCATGCCGACCGTCAAGAGCAAGAAGAAGAAGCCAAAGAAGGAGGTCAACGATGGAGAGGAGCAGGGAGAAGGTGAGAGGTGACCGAGTCCACACCTGCAGCTCCACACAACACTACTCTATTCTCTTCTATTTACATCCACTCTATCATGCTCCTGTACAGTGGGTCTGGAGGTGGAGATGGAGGAAGGGACCAATAGAAGCCATTCTGACAGCAGAGACCCTTTGACCCCAGAGCCACAGGATCCAGCACCACAGAAGAAGAAGAAAAAGAAGAAGGCCCCGACTATTGGTAACTTTAAATGCATCAACCGTTATTCATGCTAGTGTTTACACCAGCATGAATAAGCCTCGATTGGTACATACAGTACTCCATGTTCTGACTTTGGAGTCAAACTATACAAATATACAAGGGTGATAAAATACCTCAACTCAACCTCAACAGGATTTTTTATGATAGAGAAATAGAACTTTATCAGGTTTTCCACCTCATTGATGGTGAGACAGTTATTAACTCGGATGTATATTTACAATTAAATAAAAAACTGCCATGGATGGACTATTGAAAAGGTTCAGGGGACCAGAGCCTCAGTTTGAAGACCTCAACTCAATCAAACAGCAAAGAAGAAACAAAACAACTTATTAGGAACAAAAAAAAACATAAAAGAACTACAAAGCCAGGGCAACTACGAGACAGAAAACACCCACAAAGAGACTAAATAAACACAAACTGATACAAAATTAGAATAAAAAGCCCACCAAAATTACCACAACGACCTGACGACTGGTTAATGACATCTTAACATTCAAAAACAGATGACTTATTAGAAAGAAACTGTCGAGTCTTTCTTACTGAACTGTTAACATTTATAACTGTAAACCTGCTGCTTGATTTAACAGGAAGAGAGATTTTCCACAGACTGGCAGCCTAACAGTTCTTCTATCCTCTTGTTCAGTCTGACGTCACAACCAACACAAACTCTGTTTCCGGTCCAACTTCTCAGAGTCCGTCCTGTTTTTAAGATGCTGCAGTGCTGTGTCTGTGTTGTCTGAACAGATCTGAGTCCAAAAACTACTCAGAGTCATTTTACTGCTTCACTGTGACGAGAGAGAGAAGAGGGAACGACTGCAGCTGATCAGTTACAGATCTTATCTTATCTTTAACTGCTCCTCAAAGCATTAATCGACGATTCATTAACAATTACTTGGTAAAACATTTAGTTTAAACTCAGTCTCAGGTGACCTATCAGAAAGTGGTGCCCCCCTCTTCTTAACAAACATGTCTTACTGAGACATATATTTGTTTCACCATCACAACAGTGTAGTGCTGACTTTTGTGATGATAATCACCCTTCATGTCCTCATGTCAGACCAGGAAACAGAGCATGCTGACGTGCCAAACGGTAACATGGCTGAGCTGGCCGAGGATGGAGAAGAGATGACTGTCGCTGTGACCAGAAAGACGAAAAGGAAGAGGTGAGTACTGGCAGTAAGACAAGGACTGGCAGGATTCATGAGTTTAAAGGTAATCCATTCAGAGCCAAGTCGCTTTGGACAAAATCCTCCTCCTTGTTTCAACCTGTCAGGAAGGCGAAGGCAACGGAGCACTACAGCAACGACCTGGGAGCCGAAGACGATGACATCATCACGGACGCCCAGTCCCCGATCCCCCAGCATTCCCTGTTCTCCGCCCCCCACGGACACAGCCAGCCGGTCGGCAAAGTCTTTGTGGAGAGGAACAGTGAGTGTTTAGTCGCTTTCTGTAGCAGCTGAAGAGCCAGAGATTTCCCTCAGGAGGTGGTGGAGACCAAAGACAGAGCTAAGAGAGGGAATACACCACTCCACATCAGCTTTAAAGGTGGTGATGGCAAAACAGAGCTTTTGCTGCAGTGAAACGTGGAGAACATGGCTGCTGACATTTGTCAAAGACGCAGCTCAGTTTATTAATAATGTGGCAGAACGATACAGTCAACAACCACAAACAACTGCATAAATAAAGGTTCACAAATGAGGGAAAATTTGAGTTTAAAATAATTTGGGTGAATGAATCTGCATCGACTTTATACTCGTAGCGTCATGTTTAGTTTTGTTCCAAAAGAAAAAACTTTCCATGTTGGAAACTTCCCATGGGAATTAGTAGGAATATATAACAAGGATGAACAAAAATTTTCTGGAATTAACAGGAACTGACTGGAAATTTGGGGTAATTTATACAAACTGTATCATATACAAACATAAACGTGTTGTTTTGTCAGAAGCAGACATGCATGCAAACTAATACAACTTATTATGATTTATTTGTGAGTAGAACTTTAATCGATTCATTCATTGAACAAAAAAAAACCATAAATGTTCAATAAAACAAAACAAATTCCCTCTAACCCTTAAACTGTCAATGAAATGATGTTAGTTAGCCTACATTAAGCATATCTGATTTAGCAGCTAGGTAGCTACTGTATAAACACATGTAGATTAATTTTTTTCTAGTTAAACTTTAATAGCACTGATCAAGTTTCCAACTTTGAAAACTCCTGGAATTTTGCAACCCTAGTTGAGAACAAACCCACAAGACTTTTCTGGGTTTAATTATTACATGAAATAATATACAAGTTGTTTGATACACTCTCTCATTGCAGCCCATAAATAATCTCTGGCTGATGTTTGGAGATAAGTGTTAAGAGTACATTAAACCAATAAGGATTAGTAAGGACAGAGGTTGCTTTTAAACCCTCAGTACCTCCGAACACCTTCCTGTTGGCACCAGCAGCCACTTTAATCCATCAGAAGTATCTGGTCACCTGACCCACCAAATCTCCTCTGATCCACGACCCCAGCATGGACCAGACCAGACCAGACCGGACCAACCACAGCCTCAGGAGTGATGCACAGTTGGTTTGTGTCAGTGCATTGTCTTTTTTTTCTGCTTGTGCAGGGCGTTTCCAGGCAGAGCGAGTGGAGCAGCTGCGACACTCGGAGCTAATGGACGACTACATGGACCCCAGACAGATCTGGACCACCAGAGATGTCGCCATGAGGGTCCACAGTGGCTTCAGGTCTGCACATACCCACGCAGTATTTCTCACGACCCTGGTGTAACATTAGATAACATCCTCTTGTCCATATTCTCCGTCTGCAGGGTGATCGGTCTGTTCTCTCACGGGTTCCTGGCCGGCTATGCAGTGTGGAACATCATCGTTGTGTACGTGTTGGCGGGCGACCAGATGACCACGCTGCCCAACCTGCTGCAGCAGTACCACCTGCTGGCCTACCCAGCCCAGTCTCTGCTCTACCTGCTGCTGGCCATCAGCACTGTGTCTGCATTCGACAGGTCTGTGGACAACAAGCATCTCAGTGTTTGAAATGATTTGTGTGAATATCTGGTTTACTTTGAAAGCTGTAGGAGGTTCAGGAGAGTTTTCCCCAAACTGCACCAACCGAGGTGTTGAATTAAAAGTTAGGACGACCCACGTAATCCCAGGAGCTACATTTATGGGAAATATGCTACAGTAATAAGCTGCTGTATCTCTGTTGTCCAAAACCTAAAGGATAACTCTGGTATTTTTGAAGCTGGGCCTTATTTTCCCCATGTTTTTGGATGTAAATGTGGTCAATAGTCCACTTCAATGGACATCAAGGCAGTGGTATTCCAGCAGCTCCTGTGTTCTGCTCAGTAAAATCCCTGTTTTTGTCAATGGAGTCTGGTAGTGATATATAGAGATGTTTCTGGTTAAACTAAAAGGATCTTCCTCTTTAATAAAAAGCTCTGTCTCTGTAGGAATCCTATCATAATGTTAACTTAGAATAACAATCTGAGTCTGTCAGTGACAAAAATAAGAGCTTTAGTGGACGTCCATTGAAGTGGACAGTTGATTTTTGTCCCTATCAGTCATTTACACATAAAAACATGGACTCAAAAGGTTCAGAAATACTGGATTTATACTTCAGTCATGGGGAAAATGACATTTGCCTTCATAAACAGTCCTGATGTTTGAAGCTAATCACTGATTCTTCCTGTGAACCACCTGCAGAGTGAACCTGGCCAAGGCCTCCATGGCCCTGAGAGGCTTCCTCACCCTGGACCCTGCTGCTCTGGCCTCTTTCTGTAAGTGAGACAAGACAAAGGCAGGATGACGATGATGAAGGAGATGCTGATGAAGTGTTGAAACGTCTCTCTGTGTTTTCAGTGTATTTCATAGCCCTGATCCTGTCCCTCAGTCAACAAATGACCAGCGATCGCATCAACCTTTATCCCACAGCCAACGAGACTCTGTGGTGAGGACTCTGATTCCACCTTTTTAATGTCATCTTGAAAAAAGAAAAACAAAACGAACAGAAAAATAAAAAAAAACAGTATATCTGCTCACCTTCTCCAGGCCTCCAGGTTCAGAGGAGCAGATCCTACGGCCATGGATTGTGGTGAACCTGGTGGTGGCACTGCTGGTGGGCCTGGCCTGGGCCGTCGTCTCCACCCGGCCGGACATCGACTACACAGAAGGTGGGAGTCAGTTTTTATTGTATTTATCTGATGTTACCACTAGATGGCGCCAAAGGAAATAACATTTAAATCCCAGGCTGTTGTTAATGAGGGGTCTTCATGGATGGATGGACTTGTTTTGTCTTTGCAGAGTTTTTAATGACGATGGAGGTGGAAGGATACCCGAGAGGAGATGAGAACCTGGACGTCCCCGCCTGAAACCCCCAAAAACCTCTGTCTCTGAGTCCAAAAATCAGTTCCCTTGTTCATTTTAATGTATGTTTTTGTACAATATATTTTACTCTAGCTCTTTGTTTTCTGGGAGTCATTTTGTAAATAAAGAAACAGACATGTACAGTCGGTGTTTGGTGTGTTTACAGCCTTTTATCACTGGGTGGAGCTGCTGCCACAGGCTGAATAAAGAGTTGGCTGCTGTCGCTTGTTCTGATTAGAGAACTAATTAACTTCCTACATTTAGTAAAATCTACAATGGTTTGTTTTAAGCAGTCATCGTCCTTGTTGATCGAGTGATTGAATTTATTTGGTGATTAAAAAACACATATAACACTGCACTGCAGGTATTACACACATCAAAAAAATCACAGAGGATAAAAACACAATAAAACCTGAAGGCTAATTTTCCCAAACCTTAAATTTATGAATTGAGTGTACTACAGGATACTTATATTTGTTCTGTGAAACACTCACTTTCAAGTTAGTGGGCAGATTATTCCACTGTACTGCTGAACTATAGCGATAGTATAGTTAAGCTTAGGAAACTCTGCAGTCGTGCAGCTTATTTTTTCAGATCACAGAGGCTTTTAAATTCTCTCTGGTTGTGTTCTGACTGGTGGTGAAGTTTAAATGTAATCCTGCACAAACTAAGGAGCAGAGATTCAGGTACGAGCTGCAGAGGCACTGAAAGCTGCTGATAATGTTATTAATAGAAAATAATAATATTATTAGATAAAAAGAATATATAGAAAATGGCAGAGTTTAGCTGTAATTGCCTGCCCGTGAGTACTAGCCTCGTCTCTGCCCCCCTGACTCTGACTAGAGGTGGATATGAACTAAGCACATTTACTCACATGAATACAGTTACTGATACTTTACCTGAGTATTTCCATTTTATGCTACTTTATACTTGTACTGATTTTGTGTTTTCCTGGCCTGAAAAGTAACTAGAGCTGTCAGATAAATGTAGTGGAGTACAAATGATCATAAAGTGGAAATAGGCGACTTAGTACAGTGTTTAAAAATACTCAACATGTACTCAGTGACATTCTAACACTGGTTTTCAGGCATGAGCAGATATGTCATTGAACTTTATTATAAATTACAGGGTGTCAGATAAATATTAGTCACACAGACACCAACCTCCCTCTCTCTCTCCCGGCTGCCGTGTCACAGTGGTGAGATTTCCCACCGCTCCTGAAGGCAGCAAGATGCGTCCGGTCAGCGCGCGCCGCAGCCGTTAGTGTTTTAGTAGTAAAACACCATGTAAAGATGGCGGAGCTACAGATGCTGCTGGAGGAGGAAATTCCTGCGGGACGGAGAGCGTTACTGGACAGCTTCACCAACCTGGAGAGAGTGGCAGAGTACTGCGAGAGCAACTATGTCCAGGTACGAGCTGGTGTTCAAACAGCGAGGGGAACAGGTCAAGTCAAAGGAAACATGTCGGGGAATGTCAGCAGGGAGTGGGCGTTTTAGAGAGGGGAGTGATGGAATGACTGTACCAGACTCCCGTTACATTCCTGCTAGCTTTTATTATGAACCATAAAACACACGCCACATTTAATTTAAAAACTGGGCTGTTATATATCTGAATATCTGTGACTTTTGTACCAATTCGGCTAAGAAATAATCCCCCAAATAAACTGTTCTCATGAAAAATCAACTTTTATAACTGCACCGCGGTGTGCTGTGGTGAAACGTGACCGTTGGAATATCATTTAATTAAGTTATTTAGTTGCAAAAGTTAGCATTTTACTTGATAATGTTTTAATTGGTTTATTTAATGCGTGCCGAACGAAAGAGAGACTCGTGTTTATTCGTGAAATGTTTTTAAATCTCTTCTACAACCGCTGTGACAGATTCAGACAAACAGTGACTTAAAACATGGAGATGTTACTATGGGAGTCTGGCGAGACACTTCCATTTCTTCACAGTGGGAACCATAAACCATTAATAGAAAAGACTGGCTGAGTTAAAACAATTAGAGCAATCAACAGAAAATTAATCAGTTCATTTTAATCAATTTTTCAAAATACCAAATATATTCTGATTAAAACACTCAGATGTGAAGATTTGTTGCTTTTCTTTGTCATATTTAAGTGTAAAATGAAGATTTTTGAACTTTTCACTATTTTCAAAATGATTAAAAATAGTCTGTGTTTATGAAGATAGTCTTGCAGCCCTAAAAACACAGTTTTATATGATTATTTTGTGATAATTGCTTAAAATTTTATCAATAACATCACAATTTCTCCTTCTTCCTGTTTTTTTTTTTTTTTTACAAGTTCAAATGATTTTGCTGAACATTACCTTGTGAACAGTATTGCTCTATGTGCTGTAGCAGACTCAGCATCCTTGGGTTTTAACTGCTGGTCAGACTAAACATAAAATCAGAGCATGTTAACTCTGGCTTCTAGGGATAATTATGCACATATTTCTCTATTTCCTGACATTTTACACACTGAAACAATCAGTCAATTAATAAGTCAATTAACTGCCGACTGTGTTAATTACTTTACACAAAGAAAAAATGGAAGCAGTTTGATAAACCACTTCTTATGATTCCCTGTACCCGTCTGAAAACTAAAGGTGATGGTGCCTTTCAATTCTTAGCCTTGGTGGCTTCTTTTAAAAGGCAGCTAAAAACTCATTTGTTCAGACAGGCATATGTTGTGCTTTGAGCTTGTTATGTTTGCTTGTGTGTGTCTGCTGTAGGCTTTTAATTGATATTACTGTAAAGCACTTTGTGACTGCTCTGTCTTAAAAAGTGCTATACAAATAAACTTTACTTATTGCCCAACGTAAAATAACAGCACAATAAACAACTGTGAAGAAAACCCCAGCCTGCCCCCAAAATACACAAAATGACCTATTAACAACCAGGATACAATCATATATTACACATGAAACCATAATAAATTAGACCAACATCTTTACAGATCTGTCAGAAAACAGCTTTTTAGATGAGGTCGCGTTCTTGTAAACGTGATAACTTAATAACACCTTGAGGGAATTTCTTCAAATTTCAATGACCACTAAAGTCGTACATAGCAGTAACCACGGTAACCAAGGTTACAGTACACGTACTGATATTTTACTTCACACGATTGAGACGTGGAGTTTATCATGTTAATGCTAAATGTACAGATGTAAACTCTACTTATCTGTACAGCTGCAACTAACAGTTATTCTCATTTATTGATTTAACTGCAGCGTCTGAGGTGACGTTAGCATCAAATAAGACAAAGACAAGCAGCAGCCGTGGTCGAGATGATACTCAGCATTTTTACTTGAAGATGACTTAAATGATTAATCAATTAAATGAATTAGTTACTGATTAATTCCCTGTTGATTGCCTTTTGTTTCATGCTGTGTTTCCACGTACGTATGCTAGCTAACCAGAAGTTCATTCATTCCTATGGTAACCTCTGTGATCTCGCAAAACACAAATTTATGTACAGTACCTTAAAAAATTTGAACTTTTGCTGTGAATTTCGGACACACCATGTGCAGTCTGCAACAGGAAGTTAGCATAACAACTTTTTAATGGAATATCTAAGCTAACATTAGTAGCATGCTAGCTGTGTTACTTAAACAGAGTGCGTGAACAGTGGCTCAGATGACTTTTAACAAAATATTTCTCAAAACTTGCGACTCACCTAGCCGACCAACCTCCCCAACAGAAAATATTAACGTTTAGACTGGCACTTTTGTCCGTCTGTACAGACATGCATTTCCTTGCTTTGGACACCAGGGGGTGTACTACATATTTTTATACGAAATTACATCTTGAATTAATTAATTTCCTTATTCTCCTTCTCCTCCTTTCTTTTCTTCTCATCACTTTCCTTTGTGCAAGTTTTCCTCTTTCCTCACTTCTTCCTTTTCTCTCAGCAATCGTCCCATGTCGTCTGAAGAAAGAAAAAAAACTCTTTTCTAGTTCATTAAACTGTTGATAGGTCTAAACTGGGCCAAACAGGGCAGGCTCAGTCAGTACCCAGTGGATGGCCTACATTACCACTGCCAGCAGATGATGTGAGCTGTTACATAATCCACTAATGTTGTTGATCCTGTTTTATGGGCTAAATATTTGGATTCAGGCTTGACCCATGTTAAGCCCTGCTTGGCCCTGTGTGGCCCCCTCCTGGGTAAAGTGGCCACAGCAGTCTATGTTTATTTAAAGCAGGGCAGCTGCCTGTTATTATACTGTTAATCATATTATTCATATCAATGTTAAAAAACTGACAAGTACTGAGGCATCAGATACTTCATGATTGTAATTAAAATTGAGGCAAAGTTTCTTTATGACTGCTGCAGCGATTAGTCGATTGTCAGAAAATGAATTGTTTTGATAATTCAACATGTTTTTTGAGCTGTAAACTAAATGATATGACTGTACAAATTTATAAAAATCAGCATTTATGGGTTGAAAATGGGTAATGGGTAACCACTGAACCTCTCAGACTCAGAGCAACAACAGAAGTAGTTACCACTTGTGGCTGCAGAGGGCGCTGCTGCTCAGTGAACTTACATTTTGTTGCTTTAATAAATCATGAAAATAATTGTTAGTTGCTGCACCTTGTTGCCAATTAATGTACCCTAACCTTAACTTGGAACGTTAAGATTCAGTCTCCTGACATTGTCTAGTGGGAAAATATCTATATCTGTTACTGCAGGAGCCCAGGTTGCCCAATATAACACCACCCACATCTCCACTGTAGGTTTGTAAACTGAGACAGAAATCGAAGCTACAATTTACAGAGTTAGAGCCTTAAATCGCTGTCTTTACAGAGAGAAACTTGGACTCTAAAAAGATTCAAAGTGAAAATATCAAACATCTCCCAACGTGATAAAAGGTGGTGAACATGATTTATTTTTCGTTAGACTCTACATTTGTGCGTTTTCTCCATTGAAGCGCCTGAGCTGAGCATGTGCAGACGCCCTCCGAGTCCCATCCTGCTTTGTTCCCTCCGGGTCGTCCACAGCTGGTACCAGTTAGTCGTCAGCAGAGGTAGTCGTAATGTAACTCGACCTCCCACTGCTCATTGAAAACACATGGTAACCGCTGCAGGAGGCTGCTGGACGCTGGTCATATGTGTCTGCGTGTTTTGAGTTGGAAACCATGGCGATTGGTTTTCCAGTTGAAGCGAGTATCGGCCTCCACCTTCAGTGACGGTGCCAGGAACAGCTCCTGTGGGGGCGTCTTGGAAAGATGGTGCTGGTGATCAGACGCTTGGCAAACCTGAGCTGATCATGTGTGAGAGCTGACAGGGTTTCACATATTTCTATTGAAGCAAACCTTGTTTTAATTTTTTTTGTGCGTTATGTGATATTTAGCTCACTCTAGGAGTTATTTACTGGGTGTCTAGAAAATGCCTTGAAAAGTCTTGAAAAGCATTGGATTCAGTTCCCTCAAACAAAAGGCCTTAGAGGGTCCTTAAAAGTCTTAAATTTCATTTACAGAGATCTTCAGTAATTTAATTCATGCCTTCTGTGGACAATGATGTTAGTTTCATGAAAACCACAGTCTTTGATTTCATTTTGTATCTGTTGCTGTTTTGTATCTCTTTGTTGCTGTTTTAAGTCTCTTTGTTGCTGTTTTATAACTCTTTTCTGCTGTTTTGTGTCCCTTTGTTGTTGTTTTCTGTCTCTTTGTTGTTGTTTTGTATCTCTTTGTTGCTATTTTATATCTCTTTGTTGCTGATTTGTCTCTCTGTTGTTGTTTTGTATCTCTTTGTTGTTGTTTTGTATCTCTTTGTTG